>AWOL01S0007705.1:0-11834 GCA_000715115.1 Nicotiana otophora
TGTCCTTAAGGACAAGCAGATGGGGGTCATCATAATGACTCTCCCTGATATGATCATAAAGAGAAGACCGAGAGACCACACAAGCCAATACTCGACTTGGCTAAGAAATATCCAATCTCAAAAACTGGCTGGCTAAGGCCTGAACATCCAATGCCAATGGCCTCTCTACTGTTGGTAGACATGCTAAACTCTCCAAACTCTCTTCCAGGCAACTCAAAGCATTTGCCACCATATTGGCCTTCCCAGGGTGGTACAAAATAGTGATACAAAAATCCTTAAGCAGCTCCAACCACCTCCGCTGACGTAAGTTAAGATCTTTCTACTTAAACAGATGCTGCAAACTCTGATGATCGGTGTAAATCTTACAAGGAACACCGTACAAATAATGTCGCCATATCTTCAAGGCGTGAACAATAGCTTCTAACTCAAGGTCGTGGATAGGATAGTTATTCTCATGCACCTTCAGTTGTCTGGATGCGTAGGCAATCACCCTACCGTCCTGCATCAACACCACACCGAGACAAATTCGCAATACATCACAATATACAGTATAAGACCCCGAACCTGTAGGTAATACCAATACTGGGGCTGTAGTCAAAGTTTTCTTGAGCTTCTGAAACCTCTCCCCACATTCCTCTATCCATCTAAATGGAGCACCCTTCTGGGTCAGCCTGGTCATATGTGCTGCAATAAATGAGAATCCCTCTATAAAGCGATGGTAATACCGCACCAGACCAAGAAAACTCCGGATCTATGTAGCTGAGGACGGCCTTGGCCAACTCTACACTGCTTCAATCTTCTTCGGATCCACCTGGATCCCATCACTCGATACTATATGACCCAAGAATGCCACAAAGTCTAGCCAAAACTCACACTTTGAAAATTTTGCATATAATTTCTTTTCTCTCAAGGTCTGAAGTAGTCCTTAGGTGCTGCTCATGATCCTCCCGACTCTGGGAGTATACCAAAATGTCGTCAATAAACACAATGATGAATGAGTCAAGATAGGGCTGGAACACACTGTGCATCAAGTGCATAAAAGAAGTCTTCGAGATATCTGGTTCCCGAATCTTCAACTGATGATATCCTGAACGTAAGTCAATCTTGGAAAACACTATGGCACCCTGTAACTGATCAAATAAGTCATCAATACGAGGCAATGGATACCTTTTCTTCACTATGACTTTGTTTAACTGGCGGTAATCAATACACAACCGCATAGAATCATCCTTCTTCTTCACAAATAAGACAGGAGCGCCCCAAGGTGACACACTGGGCCGAATGAAGCCCTTATCATGCAACTCCTGTAACTGCTCCTTCAACTCCTTCAACTCAGGAGGAGCCATACGATATGGAGGAATAGAGATGGGTTGAGTGCCCGGCAACAAATAAATGCCAAAATCGATATCTCTGTCGGGTGGCATGCCCGAAAGATCAGCTGGAAACACATATGGAAAGTCCCTCACTACTGGAACTGACTCAACTGTAGAGGTATCAACACTGACATCTCTCACATAAGCTAGATACGCGTCACACCCCTTCTCAACCATTCGTTGAGCTTTAAGAAAAGAAATAACTTTGCTAGGAGTATACTCTAAGGTACCTCTCCACTCTAATCGTGGTAAACCTAGCATAGCCAATGTCACAGTCTTAGCGTGACAATTAAGAATAGCATAATGGGGCGACAACCAGTCCATGCCCAAAATAATATCAAAGTCCACCATGCTGAGCAATAATAAATCAGCTCTAGTCTCAAAACCACTAAGACCAATCAAACACGACTGATACGCGCGGTCCACAACAAGAGAATCTCCCACAGGAGTAGACACATAAATAGGGGAACTCAAAGAATCCCGTGATACGCCCAAATACGGGGCAAAATAAGAAGACAGATAGGAATATGTGGAGCCTGGGTCAAATATTACTGATGCATCTCTATGACAGATTGGAACAATACCTATAATGACAGAATCAGAAGAAACTGCCTCTGTACGAGCAGGAAGGGCATAATATCTGGTCTGGCCTCCCCCTCTAGGGCGACCTCTACCTCCCCGACCTCCACCTCGAGCTGGCTGAGTAGGTGAGGTGGCAGCTGGTGCTGTAATCATGGCCTGAGGACCCGGTGGGGCACGATGTGGCTGAGAAGTCCGTGGAGGTGCACTCCTCCTAAATCTGGGGCAATCCCTCACCCTATGGAGAGTGTCACCAAACTCAAAACAAGCTCTGGGAGGGTGTGACTGCTGTAACTGGCTCGGGCTAGGTCTACTGAAATGGCCGCTAGGAACACCCCGTACAACAGGCACACTAGATATTGGCACTGCATAATAAGGCTCCTGGGGCCTAGAAGGAGCTGGAACACCATTGGAGGCTGGAAGGGCTGAATGAACGGGGCGAATCACATAAACCCTACCATGGTGAGCTGCTGGGACACGAGCTCCAAAATAATAACCAGTCTCTCGAGACCTCTTGGCCTCTCTCTCCTCTCTATCCCAGGCAAACATGCCCTCAAATCTCCTGGAAATACTCACAACCTGCTGATAAGAAATATCCATCTCCAACTCCCTGGCCATACTACTCCGGATGCTGGGATGGAGTCCCTCAATAAACCGTCGAACCCTCTATCGAACTGTGGCAAATAAGGCCGGTGCATGTCAGGCCAAATCACTGAAGCGAACTGCATATTCTGACATAGTCATGGCACCCTAGCACAGCTGCTCAAACTCCGCACGCCATGAGTCCCTGAGGCTCTAAGGGACATACTCTCTCAAACACTTGTCCGAGAACTAAGTCCATATAAGCGAAGTTGCCACAACCGGACTACTCAACTCATAAGCATGCCACCACTGATAGGCTGCTCCTCTAAGCTGGAATGTGCTAAAAGAAACCTCGCTCGTCTCCTCTATGCCCATAGTACGGAGAATACGATGACACTCCTCCAGAAAACCCTGAGCATCATATGTAGCCAATCCGTTGAAAGTAGGTGGGTGGTACTTCTTGTACCTCTCAAGTCAGAGCTGCTCCACCTCAAAAGCTGATGCCCTAACCTCGGGCTGAGCTGGAGCTACAGGCTGCATTGGTACAATCTCTGGAACCTGGTCGACCTGAACCCACTGCTCTGGAGTACCGGCGACGGGAGTCCGTGCACCTCCCCCGACCTGAGATGTGGCAGGAGCAAGTAAAATCAATCCAGTCTGAGCTAAGCTGCTGAACATGCTCAGAAACTGGGCTAGAGTCTCCTCGAGGGCTGGTACAGAAACAGGTACCTCAGGTGTCTGCTCTCCAGTTGGAGCTACTGGGGGCTCGTCTGTAGCAGATCGTGCGGGTGCTCTGGATGTACCACGTAGACGTCCTTGGCCTCTACCCCGACCCCGGCCTCTTACGGCTCTAGCAGGGGGCGCGGGTGCCTGGTCATCAAATCCGCTTGTACGTATCCTCACTATCTATGAGAGAATAGAATACAGAAGTTAAGAAACTTTGAAGTCAACAATTTTTGCACGACAAGGAATCAAAGTAGTGAAATTTTCCTAACAGTTCCATAGCCTCCCGAAGATAAGTACAGACGTCTCCGTACTGATCCGCGAGACTCTACTAAACCGGTTTGTGACTCACGACACCTATGAACCTAGAACTCTGATACCAACTTGTCACAATGCACTTTCTCCTCTGTGTGACGTCGTGACGACACCTAGTCTCTACAACTAGGTAAGCCTAACATTTTGCGGAATAATGAAATAAAAATGTAAATTTGACCAACTATTCAAAAATACACAACAAATCCCAAAACCCGAAATATCGTGAATCACAAACTACAGGAGGAAAAATATCCAGTGTCTCTATACATCAGAATCTAACAAGGAAAATACAGAAGATAATGGACAAGAGAAAGAGTAGAAGGGGACTCCGAGGTCTGCGGACGTGGAAGATATACCTTGAAGTCTTCAAACTTGTTCCGGTTCACTGATAGTGTGGCTGATAAGGTGCACCTGGATCTGCACACCAAAACCATATGTAGAGAGTAGCATGAGTACACCATAATCGGTACCCAGTAAGTGCCAAGCCTAACCTTGGTCGAATAGTGACGAGGTCAGGTCAGGGCCCTATTGGTAAATATATAATAAAAATAATATAGAGTGTAATACCGCAATAAACTAAAGGCTAAAATTTAACAACAATAAAATCATATAAGGTAACGGCTCAGTACACAAACATAATAGGGGATCTCCCGAGATACCGTCTCGTAGTCCCAAACGTAAATGTGAAGGGGATCTCCCAGAATACCATTCTGTAGTGCCAAAGTAAATATGCAAGACAGGGGGATCTCTCGGAATACCGTTCCGTAGTCCCAAAGTAAATATGTAGTACAGGGGGATCTCCCGGAAAACCGTTCCGTAGTCCCAAAGTAAATATGCAGTACAGGGGGATCTCCCGGAATACCGTTCCGTAGTCCCAAAGTAAATATGCAGTACAGGGAGATCTCCCGGAATACTGTTCCGTAGTCCCAAAGTAAATATGCAGCGCGAACGATAGAAATACAACAACATCACGAAATCCTTACGATTTAGACTAAGTACCAGTCAGGGAAGAAGCAGGAAATTCACTAAGCATGTTGCATAGAATTCACATAAAGAATTAAGACATGTAGACATGTTGTATTAGACTAAACATGACAGCTATACATATTGGAATAACTCAATTAAGAATGAAAATAGATTAGTACTCATTAAAATGGTATAACTCAAAATAACAGGAAAATATGTTGTTGTTCAGGAAACAAATCGGGTTTTACCACAACTAGCCCGTGTACGTACTCGTCACCTCACGTGCACAGTGCTCACGTATCATAATAGTTACAAATCTTAGGAGGATTTCTCCCACACAAAGTTAGGCAAGCCACTTACCTCGAACCAAGCTCAATCAATCAGTATGACTGTCCCACGAATATCCGGCTCCGAATGGCCCAATCTAGCCAAAGGAAATTACATATCATAAATACAACCATAATAGACTCATCTAATTAAGGAAATCAACACTTTAACAAAAATTCCAAAATTAACTCAAACATCGCCCGTGGAGCCCACGTCTAGGAATCGGGTAAAAGTCCCAAAATACGAACACCCATTCACTCACGAGTCTAACCATATAAAAATTACTCAAATCCGACCACAAATCCCCTTTCAAAACTCGAAATCTTTGTTGAAGAAGTTCATCCAAATATTTCCCAATTTCAACCCCAAAATCCGAAATTTAATGATGAAATCAACCATAGATTAGTGGGATATAACCATAAAGGAGTTAGGAATCATTACCCAAAAACTTCCTCCGAAAATCTCTCAAAATATCGCCTTCTACCGAGCTCTCAATGAAAGTTTTGATAAAAATGGCAAAACCCCCGTTTTTGGAGACTTTAACACTGCCCAGTGATTCCTTAATCGCGATCGCAAAGAACAACTTCGCTGCCCCATTATTTTACACTACGCGAACGCGTAACTCTCCACGTGGACGCGATGAAATAGCTCTTCAGACTTACGCGATCGCGACTGACCTCACGCGATCGCGAAGAACAACACCCAATTCCACTACTGCCTTATTTCTTCTTCGCGAACGCAGCCTAGCCCACGCGTTCGCGATGCATAACCCGATGAACCTACGCGATCGCATCCCATTCTTGGCGAACGCGAAGAGATAACCCAACTGGTCTCCCAATTACTCTACGCGATCGCGAGCCTTCTCACGTGATCGCGATGAAGGAAACCAGCTGCATAACACCAGTAAAAACTGCCAACTCCTTAAGTCCAAAAATGACCCGTTGAGCACCCGAAACTCACCCGAGGCTCCTGGGACCTCAACTAAACATACCAACAAATCCTAAAACACGATACGCACTTAGTCGAGTCCTCAAACGATATCAAACAATGCTAAAATCACAAATCATCCTCTCATTCAAACTTAAAGAACTTGAAACTTCCAAATTCGACAACCGATGTTGAAACCAACCAAACCACGTCTGATTGACCCCAAATTTTGTACACAACACATATTCAATATTATGGACCTACTCTAACTTCCGGAATAGGAATCCGACCCCGATATCAAAGTTTCCACTACCGGCCCAAAACTTCAAAAATTTGACTTTCGCCAATTCAAGCCTAAATAAGCTACGGACCTCCAAAACACAATTTGGACACGCCCCTAAGTCTAAAATTACGTAACGGGGCTAACGGAACTGATAGAACTCTATTCCGGAGTCGTCTTTGCACAGTTCTGACTATGGTCACAATTCTAAGACTTAAACTCCTGTTTTAGGGACTAAGTGTCCCAAAACACTCTAAAACCTAAAACGAACCCTACCGGCAAGTCACAATAGTAGAAATATATATGGGAGAAGTAGTAAATAGGGGATCAGGGCTATTACTTTCAAAACACTCAGTCGGGTCATTACCACAACACCAACAATCTATCCAACTAGATATTGAAGATGTCGTAGTTGTAGAAGGGATACTAGAGTCTACCAAGGATATTGAGGATACATATTTAGTTGACTCTAGTGTCATTGATGTTGAGGGTGTAGACAGTCCCAATGTTCATGTAGTTAAGCGCATTGGTCAATACTCCAAGCATTTTTCCACATTGTGTTTGGATGCTGATATAGAAATAGAGTCATCTGAGTCACTTGAAGAGTCAAGGAATGAGAAACAAGGTGCCTACATTCTGGAATTTTCTTTCCAGAAAGTCAGAATTACACACCTCATCTAAAGGCCAAGAAGTGCAGAATATTACATTATTTCCTTGGGCCAGTTAGATTTGTTCCACCACCCCAAGAGCATAATCATAAGCTTGAGTCAAAACTTAGGGTTCAATTCATAAGCTCGAGGTGGAGGCAAAAAGCGGTTCATGTCCTGCCGCGATGTTAAATCAAGCACTTGTTGGGAGGCAACCCAGCTATATTTATTTATTTATTTATTATTATTATTATTTTAATTATTATTATTGTATTATTCTTGTAGAGTCGATTTTTGATTTTTTAGGAGCATGGAAAGCAAAACCATTAGAAGGATGCAACAGCAAACCAGATGGTTGGAACTAAATGTGAGGTACCCGCACGAAGGACCAGGCCTGGGAAAAGTCTGAGTACCCCATGAGCTGCTAGTGCTTCAGTCTTTGGCCTACCAGAGAGTTTCTGTTAACCTCTTGTATTTATGGGTGTGCATTGGGGATAATGCATAATTTTAAGTGTGGGGTGAGGAGATTGTCTGGGTGAATTTCTATGCTATTTTAGTTGTGTTAGTTTAATTTATTAATTTCTTTTTTCAAAAAATAGAAAAGATTGGACGTTTTCCCGACGATGGATCTCCAAGACATCTTTCTTGAGGGATTTAAGTCTAAAGAAAAAAAAGAAAGATTTTCGTTATAGGTAGTGTAATAATCCCCCGTAGTTTTTCTTTGTGCCTCAGTTCTTTTCCATGGGATGTAGTTTGAACCGGGTCATAGTTTTTTTTTTATTTTTAGAGTAGAATAGGATTTAGGGAATAAAAGAAGGAAGATGAAATTCCTAGGCGCTTTTTCACTTGTTTGATAGTAGCGTATTTAGGCTCTAGCATGTGTATTATCTTCCCTATAGTTTGAAATTGCTTATGATGCATTATTGAGTCAGATAGCAGGTTTATTGACGCCTACATCTCATTTTCTTGGCTCGTGTTCACTTTGTGCTTAATGCTTAATATTTTGTGGCTCCGTGAATACTTGCAATTATTTGAGAATCGGAATGGAACCGTCCTTAGTGAGTTATGTGCCATGTGTGGTGAGAAATTGTATAGTCCGTGTCATTACATTAGAGTCTAGAACTTTCCCGGCATGTGAGTTAAAGCGAAATTTTAGGTTTTACTCTATTTGAAAAATAATTTTAGGTTTTATTTGATTCTTTTGAACTTAATGCTTACCACTGTCACGACCCAAACTAACTCTCCGTAAGTTGTCGTGATGGCACCTAGTCTTTACGACTAGGTAAGCCCAATATTACGAAAAATATAAAGAAAACACAACATTTTAAAGATACCCAGTATATTATGAATAGCCAAGAGTAGTACCACTCGACATATACAAAATACTTTTCCAAGACCCGAAATATCACTAAGTCACAAGCTGCTATAATCTATGTAGATCTATACAAAAGTCTGAAGATAATAAAGAAAGTCTCTAGGCCAGGGAGTAGAAGGGGACTCCGAAGATCTGCGGACGCAAGCAGAAGTACCTTGAAGTCTCCTAGAATCAGCAGCACGCACTAACCCCAAGGCTGATAGCTCGTACCTAGATCTGCACACGAAAATATGTGCACGAAAGGGCATGAGTACACCACAATGGTACCCAGTAAGTGCCAAGCCTAACCTCGGTCGAGTAATGACGAGGTTAGGTCAAGGCCCTACCGGAGTAAATATGATAACTGAAACAGTAAAAGGTATAAGTAAAATATATGGTAACACAGTTAAAGAAACTCTCGAAAATTTAACAGTTAAGGGAGTCCTCGATTCAGAACAAGGTAACACAGTGGGGAATCTCCAGGGATACTGTCCCGCAGTTCCAAATGAATATGCAGTACAGGAGGATCTCCCGGAATACGTCCGTAGTTCCAAAGTAAATATGCAGTGCTGGGGGATCTCCCAGAATACGTCCGTAGTCCCAAAGTAAATATGCAGTGCTGGGGGATCTTCCGGAATACGTCCGTAGTCCCAAAGTAAATATGCAGTACAGGGGAATCTCCCGGAATACGTTCGTAGTCCCAATCTAAATATGCAACGCAAGCTAAATGGCATGTATGGCATCGAGTTATACAGTTTATACTGAACACATATAAGGAAAGTAGGGACTTAACTAAGCATGGAACACAGAATGTCAAATAGGCAGTTAAAACACGTAAGCATTCTTGTCTAGCCTAAGTTTAACAATTAAACGTATTAGTGCAATTTAATAAGGAAAATAGTTTATGATTTAGAAGGGAAAAACGGGATTTTTGCAATAATAGACCGTGTACGTACTCGTCACCTCACGTACATGGTGCCCACACATCAATTAATATCAAACATCTTAAAGGAAAGTCCCCAACACAAGGTTAGGCAAGCCACTTACCTCGAACCACTGAAATCACCTCGATAACCCGTTCTTGCCATGGGTATCCGACTCCAAATAGCCCGAATCTATTCCAATAAATTACATAATGTTAATATAACTACAAGTAACTAAGTTAGCTAATTAATTCGAAGCTAAAGCGTGAAATTAGGAAAAACGCCCAAAATGGCTCCTCGGGCCCACGTCTCGAAACCGGGTAAATATTACAAATTTTGAACACCCATTCACTCACGAGTCTAACCATATAAAATTTACTAAAATCCGACACCAAATGGTCCTCCAAATCCACAAATCAAACTTCCAAATCCCTAGCCTCCAACTTCCACCTTAAATACACACTAACTAGGTGGATATATACATGGCAAGGAAAGCTTATTGATCAAAAATAAGCACAAGGGACTTACCTCAAGAAATGCCTCGAACATGCTCTCACAAATTGCCCTAAACCGAGTTTGCAAAGTCAAAAATGACAAAAATCGTGAAGCCCTTCGGGTTTAACCACTGCCCAAGTATTTCCGCACATGCGGAACCTGGGCTCACACCTGCGGGTGCTCTTGTGCGGAAAACGTGCTCATCTGTGCAATTCACTTGCCCCGCTCTACCTTCGCACCTGCAACGAAAGGGCCGCACCTGCGCGTGCCCGCATGCGGAAATCCCCTCCGCTTCTGCGTAACTTGCGCACGTGCGAACAGTCTTGCGCATTTGCGGGCATCGCAGATGCGGCCCTTTCGCACGCACCTGCAACCCCTGACCAATCCACCCAACTGCGCTTCTGTGCGTATTTTCTCGCACATGCGGTCTCGCACCTGCGGGCAGCCTTGCGCAGGTGCGATTACAGCTGAACCACCAAATATTTCCTAAGTCCAAATTTATTCCGTTAAGCATTTGAAACACACCCGAGGCCCCCGAGACCTCAACCAAACATACCAACCAATCCTAAAATACCATACGAACTTAGTCGAGCCTTCAACCCACGTCGAACAACACCACGTCGAGCCTTCTACAAACGATGCCGAACCACATCAAATCTAGTCCGAATGACCTCAACTTTTACACACATGTCACAAATGACATTACGAACCTACAACCACTTTCGGAATTCCATTCCAAGGTCGATATCAAAATTTTCACTATCGGCCGAAATCGTCAAAAAACTAACTTCCGCCAATTCAAGCCTAAATCTACTACAGACCTCCAAAACACATTTTGGACGCGCTCCTAACCCCAAAACCACACACAGCGGAGCTAACGGAGTCGACGAAATTCCATTCCGGACCCGTCTTGTCACAGTTCCAACTACGGCCCAAATTCTAAGGCTTAAATTCACAACTAGGGACTAAGTGTCCCAAAACACTCCGAAACGCAAAACCAATCATCCCAGCATGACACAATAACAGAAATAGATATGGGGAAATTAGTTAATAGGGGTTTGGGGCTCTAACTCTCAAAATGACGGGTCGGGTTGTTACATCCTCCCACTCTTAAAACAATTATTCGTCCTCGAACGAGTATAAAGACATACCTGAAACTGTGAAAAGATGGGGGTACTGGCTGTGCATATCCTGCTCGGTCTCCCAAGTTGCTTCCTCGACCGGCTAACCTCTCCATTGGACCTTTACTGAAGCAATATTCTATGACCTGAGCTTTCTAACCTGCCTGTCCAAAATGACTACGGGCTCCTCAACATAAGATAGATCCTTGTCCAACTGGACTGAGCTGAAATCAAATACATGAGTCGGATCATCGTGATACTTCCGGAGCATAAACACGTGGAATACTGGGTGAACTCCTACTAGGCTAGGAGGCAAAGCAAGCTCATAAGCAACCTCCCAACTCGTTGCAATATCTCAAAAGAACTAATCAAACCTCGGGCTCAGCTTGCCCTTCTTCCCGAACCTCATGACGCCCTTCATAGGCGATACCCGAAGCAAGACCTGCTCACCAACCATAAATTCCAAATCACGAACCTTCCGGTCCGCATAACTCTTCTACCTGGACTGGGATGTGCGAAGTCTCTCCTGAATCACCTTCACTTTATCCTGGACATCCTGGACTAAGTCTGTACTTAACAATCGGGCCTCGTCTGGCTCAAACCATCCCACTGGGGACCGGCACCGCCTACCATACAAAGCCTCATACGGTGCCATCTGAATGCTGGACTGGTAACTATTGTTGTAAGAAAACTCTGCAAGTGGAAAGTATTGGTCCCATAACCCTCCGAACTACATTACACAGGCACATAGCATATCCTCAAGAATCTGAATCGTTTGCTCGGACTGCCCGTCCGTCTGAGGGTAAAAGGTTGTGCTCAACTCCACCCTAGTACCCAACTCCTGTTGTACAGCTCTCCAAAACTATGATGTGAACTGTGTACCTCTGTCTGAAATGATGCATGCTGGAATACCATGAAAGCGGACAATCTCTCTGATATAAATCTTAGCAAACCTCTCAGAAGAATAAGTGGTCAACACTGGAATAAAATGAGCTGACTTGGTCAGCCAATCCACGATCACCCAAATAGCATCGAACCTTCTGAAAGTCTGTGGAAGTCCAACTACAAAGTCCATGGTGATCCGCTCCCACTTCCACTCTGGGATCTCTAACCTCTGAATTAATCCACCCAGCCTCTGGTCCTCATATTTGACCTAGTGACAGTTGAGACACTTGGCCACAAACCCAACTATATCCTTCTTCATCATCCTCCACCAGTAGTG
>AWOL01S0007705.1:13202-33594 GCA_000715115.1 Nicotiana otophora
AGATCCGGCCATGCATCCTCATCACACCGTCATCACCAATAGTCACATCTCTGGCATCACCTCGCCGAACCCTGTCCTGAAGAACTAGAAGATGAGGATCATCATACTGGCGCTCCCTGATACGGTCATAAACAGAAGACCGAGCAACCACACAAGCTACTACCCGGCTAGGCTCTGAAATATCCAGTCTCACGAACTGGTTGGTTATGGCCTAAACATCCAAGGCTAAGGGCCTCTCAGCTGCCGGAAGATATGCCAAACTCCCCAAACTTTCTGCCCGGCGACTCAAGGCGTCAGCCACTACATTGGCCTTCCCCGGTGGTATAATATAGTGATATCATAGTCTTTAAGTAGCTCCAACCACCTCCGCCGACACAAATTAAGGTCTTTCTGCCTGGACAAGTACTGCAAACTCCGGTGGTCAGTGTAAATCTCACAGGGAATACCGTACAAATAATGACGCCAGATCTTCAGGGCGTGAACAATAGTTGCTAACTCGAGATCATGAACCGGATAATTCTTCTCATGCACCTTCAATTGTCTAGACGCGTAGGCAATCACTCTATCGTCCTGCATCAATACCGCTCCAAGGCTAATCCTCGAGGCATCACAATAGACAGTGTAGGACCCCGAACCTATAGGCAACACTAATACTGGGCGTGTAGTCAAAGTTGTCTTGAGCTTCTGAAAGCTCTTATCACACTCCTCGGTCCACCTGAATGGAGCACCCTTCTGGGTCAGCCTGGTCATAGGTGCTGAAATGGATGCAAATCCCCCCACAAAGCGACGGTAATACCCTGCCAAACCAAGGAAACTGCGGATCTCCGTAGCTGATGACGATCTGGGCCAACTCTGCACTGCCTCCACCTTCTTCGGATCTACCTTAATCCCATCACAAGACACTATGTGGCCTAAGAATGTCACTGAATCAAGCTAGAATTCACTCTTAGAAAACTTTGCATACAATTTCTTCTTCCTCAAAGTCTGAAGCACGGTCCTCAGGTGCTGCTCATGATCTTCCCGAGACCAGGAATATACCAGGATGTCGTCAATAAACAAAATGACGAAGGACTCAAGATAAGGCCGGAACACACTATGCATCAAATGCATAAAGGCTGTTGGGGCATTGGTCAGCCCAACTGACATGACAAGAAACTCATAGTGACCATATCTGGTCCTGAAAGCAGTCTTCGGGATGTCCGGCTCCCGAATCTTCAGCTGATGATAGCCAGAACACAAGTTAATCTTTGAAAACACCCTGGCACCCTATAACTGATCAAATAAATCATCGATGCGAGGCAAAGGAAACATATTCTTCACTGTAACCTTGTTCAACTACCGATAATCAATACACATATGCATAAAACCATCCTTCTTCTTCATAAATAAGACCAGAGCACCCCAAGGTGATACACTGGGCCTGATGAAACCCTTATGAAGAAACTCCTGCAACTGCTCCTTTAACTCTTTCAACTCAGGAGGAGCCATACGGTAAGGAGGAATAGATATGGGCTGAGTGCCCGGCAATAAATCAATGTCGAAATCAATATCTCTGTCGGACAGCATGCCCGGACGATCATCTGGAAACATATCTGGAAAGTCCCTCACTACTAGAACTAACTCAACTGTAGGGGTATCAATACTAACATCTCTCACATAAGATAGATACGCATCACACCCCTTCTCAAGCATTCGTTGAGCTTTTAGAAAAGAAATAACTCTGCTGGGAGTATACTCTAAGGTACCTCTCCACTCTAATCGCGGTAAACCTAGCATAACCAGCGTCACGGTTTTAGCGTGACAATCAAGAATAGCATAATGGGGCGACAACCAGTCCATACCCAAGATAACATCAAAATCTACAATACTAAGTAATAACAAATCGGCTCTGGTCTCAAAACCACTAAGAGCAATCAAATACGACCGATATACGCGGTCCACAATGAGAGTATCTCCCACAAGAGTAAATACATAAATAGGGGAACTCAAAGAATCCTGAGATATCCCCAAATGCGGAGCAAAATAAGAAGACACATATGAATACGTAGAGCCTAGGTCAAATAATACTGATGCGTCCCTATGAAAGACAGGTACGATACCTGTGTTGACTGAATATGAAGCAACGGTTTCTGAACAGGCTGGAAGGGCATAGTACCTAGCCTGGCCTCCCCCTCTAGGGTGATGTCGACCTCCCCAACCTCTATCTCAAGCTAGCTGAGGAGGTGGGGTGGCAGCTGGTGCTGGAAGAATGGCCGGAGGACCCGGTGGAGCATGTGGAGGCTGATAAGTCTGTGGAGATGCACCCCTTCTGGCTCTGGGGAAATCTCTAACCAGGTGATGAGTGTCACCACACTTAAAACAACCTCTTGGAGGATGCGAGGCTGAGACTGGCTTGGACTTGGCCTGCTGGACTGGCCGTAATAGCACCTCGAGTAGGAGGCGTACTGGATATACTAGCGGTGCATAATAGGGCTCCTGAGGTCTAGGGGAGCTGGAACACCGCTGGGTGCTGGAAGAGTTGAATGAACAGGGGGACTCAAAAAACCCCTACCATAGCGTGCTACTGATGCACAAGCTCCTGAATAATAACCAGTCTCTTGAGACCTCTTGGCCTCTCTCTCCTTTCTGTCTCGGGCAAACCTGCCATCCACTCTCCTGGCAATGCTCACTGCCTGCTGATAAGTGATATCCATCTCCAACTCCCTGTCCATACTGGTCCAAATACTGGGGTGGAGTCCCTCAATGAAGTGACGAACCCTGTCTCTGACTGTAGCAACCAGAGCCGGCGCATAGCGAGCTAACTCACTGAAACGGACTGCATACTCTGACACAATCATAGCACCCTAATGTAACTGCTCAAACTCTGTGTGACAAGCATCCCTGAGGCTCTAAGGTACATACTTACGCAAGAACATCTCTGAAAACTGAGTCCAAGTGAATGAGGCTACCTCGTCCGGACTACTCAGCTCATAGGCAGGCCACCACTGATATGTCGCTCCCCTTAGTTGGAAAGCGGTGAAAGAAACCCCACTCGTCTCCACAATGCCCATAGTGCAGAGAATACGATGACACTCCTCAAGAAAACCCAGAGCATCATCTGAAGCTAGTCCGCTGAAAGTAGGTGGGTGGTACTTCTTCTACCTCTCAAGTCTGAGTTGCTCTGACTCATAAGCAGCTACCCTGATCTCATACTGAACCGGAGCCACTGGGGGCATAGGAATATACTCTGGGGCCTGATC
Organism: Nicotiana otophora; assembly: GCA_000715115.1. Taxonomy (NCBI): domain Eukaryota; kingdom Viridiplantae; phylum Streptophyta; class Magnoliopsida; order Solanales; family Solanaceae; genus Nicotiana; species Nicotiana otophora. Next base: position 16,442 of record AWOL01S0007705.1, read on the forward strand.
AACCTGGACACACTGCTCAGGAATACGGGTTGCGGGAGTCTGTCCCCCTCCCCCGGCCTGAGATGTAGCGGGAGCTATCAGAAATAGTCCAGCTTGAGCCAGAGTGCTGAACACGCTCAAGCACTAAGCTAAAGTCTCCTGGAGGGCTGGAGTAGCAATAGGGATCTACGGTGCTGACCCTCTAGCTGGAGCTGCTAGGGGATCCTCTGACGCAACTCTCGTAGTTGCTCGGGCTGCACCGTGTGGTCGTCCTCGGCCTCTACCCCGGCCTCGGCCTCTCACGGCTCTAGCAGTGGGCTCGGGTGCCTGATCGTCGGTCCTCCCAGTAAGGGTCCTCACCATCTGTGAGAAAGAATAGAATAGAATCTTAGAATTTTTGGTGTCAATAACTCGCACGACAAGGAAATCAAAATATTATGATTGTTCTTAACTGTTACATAGCCTCACGAAGATAAGTACGGACATCTCCGCACCGATCCACGAGACTCTAATAAACCGGCTTGTGACTCGCGACTACTATGAACCTTGTGCTCTGATACCAACTTGTCACGACCCAAACTAACCCTCCGTAAGTTGTCGTGATGGCACCTAGTCTTTACGACTAGGTAAGCTTAATATTACGAAGAAAATATAAAGAAAACACAATATTTTAAAGATAACCAGCATATTGTGAATAGCCAAGAGTAGTACCACTCGACATATACAAAATACTTTCCCAAGACCCGGAATATCACTAAGTCACAAGCAGTTATAATCTATGTAGCTCTATACAAAAGTCTGAAGATAATAAAGAAAGTCTCTAGGCGAGGGAGTAGAAGGGGACTCCGAAGATCTGCGGATGCAAGCAGAAGTACCTTGAAGTCTCCTAGAATTAGCAGCATGCACTAACCCCAAGGCTGATAGCTCGTACCTCGATCTGCACATGAAAACATGTGCAGGAAAGGGCAGGAGTACACCACAATGGTACCCAGTAAGTGCCAAGCCTAACCTCGATCGAGTAGTGACGAGGTCAGGTCAAGGCCCTACCGGAGTAAATATAATAAATTAAACAGTAAAAGGTATAAATAAAATTTACGGTAACACAGTTAAAGAAATTCTCAAAAATTTAACAGTTAAGGGAGTCCTCAACTCAGAACAAGGTAAAACAGTGGGGAGTTTCCCGGGATACCGTTCCGTAGTTCCAAATGAATATGCAGTACAGGGGGATCTCCCGAAATACGTCTGTAGTCCCAAAGTAAATATGCAGTGGTGGAGAATCTCCCGGAATATATCCGTAGTCCCAAAGTAAATATGTAGTGCTGGGGGATCTCCCAGAATACGTCTGTAGTCCCAAAGTAAATATGCAGTGGTGGAGAATCTCCCGGAATATATCCGTAGTCCCAAAGTAAATATGTAGTGCTGGGGGATCTCCCAGAATACGTCTGTAGTCCCAAAGTAAATATGCAGTGGTGGAGAATCTCCCGGAATATATCCGTAGTCCCAAAGTAAATATGTAGTGCTGGGGGATCTCCCAGAATACGTCTGTAGTCCCAAAGTAAATATGCAGTGGTGGAGAATCTCCCGGAATATATCCGTAGTCCCAAAGTAAATATGTAGTGCTGGGGGATCTCCCAGAATACGTCTGTAGTCCCAAAGTAAATATGCAGTACATGGGTATCTCCCGTAATACGTCTGTAGTCCCAATTTAAATATGCAACGCAAGATAAAATGGCATGTATGGCATCGAGTTATACAGTTTATACGGAACACATATAAGGAAAGTAGGGACTTAACTAAGCATGGCACACAGAATGTCAAATAGGCAGTTAAAACACGTAAGCATGCTTCTCTACCCTAAGTTTAATAATTAAACGTATTAGTGCAATTTAATAAGGAAAAATAGTTTATGATTTAGAAGGGAAAAACAAGATTTTTGCAATAATAGCCCATGTATGTACTCGTCACCTCACGTACACGGTGCCCACACATCAATTAATATCAAACATCTTAAAGGAAAGTCCCCAACACAAGGTTAGGTAAGCCACTTACCTCGAACCACTGAAATCATCTCGATAACCCGTTCTTGCCCCGGGTATCCGACTCCAAATGGCCCGAATCTATTCAAATAAATTACATAATGTAAATATAACTACAAGTAACTAATTTAGCTAATTAATTCGAAGCTAAAGCGTGAAATTAGGAAAAATGCCCAAAACGTCTCCTCGGGCCCATGTCTCGAAATCGGGTAAATATTATAAATTTTGAACACCCATTCACTCACGAGTCTAACCATATAAAATTTACTAAAATCCGACACTAAATGGTCCTCCAAATCCACAAATCAAACTTCCAAATCCCTAGCCTCCAACTTCCACCTTAAATACACACTAACTAGGTGGAAAACTACATGGCAAGGAAAGCTTATTGATCAAAAATAAGCACAAATGACTTACCTCAAGAAATGCCTCGAAAATGCTCTCACAAATTGCCCTAAACCGAGTTTGCAAAGTCAAAAATGACAAAAATCGCGAAGCCCTTCGGTTTTAACCACTGCCCAAGTATTTCCGCACATGCGGAACCTGGGCTCACACCTGCGGGTGCGCTTGTGCGGAAAAAGTGCGCATCTGCGCAATTCACTTGCCCCCCTATACCTTCGCACCTGCGACGAAAGGGCCGCACCTGCGCGTGCCCGCATGCGGAAATCCCCTCCGCTTCTGCGTAACTTGCGCACTTGCGAACAGTCTTGCGCATTTGCGGGCATCGCAGATGCGGCCTTTTCCCACGCACCTGCGACCCCTGACCAATCCACCCAACTGCGCTTCTGCGTGGATTTTCTCGCACATGCGGGCTCGCACCTGCGGGCAGCCTTGCGTAGGTGCGATTACAGCAGAACTACCAAATTTTTCCTAAGTCCAAATTCATTCCGTTAAGCATCTGAAACACACCCGAGGCCCCCGAGACCTAAACCAAACATACCAACCAATCCTAAAATACCATACGAACTTAGACGAGCCTTCAAACTACGTCGAATAACACAAAAATCATGAATTGAGCACGGATTCAAGCCTAAGAATTTAAAATTTTTCAAATTCTACAAACGACGTCGAACCATATCAAATCTAGTCCGAATGACCTTATATTTTACACACAGGTCACAAATGACATTACGAACCTATATCTACTTTCGAAATTCCATTCCGAGGTCGATATCAAAATTTCCACTATCGGCCGAAATCGCCGAAATACTAACTTCCGCCAATTTAAGCCTAAATCTACCACAGACCTCCAAAACACATTCCGGACGCGCTCTTAACCCCGAAATCACACAACGGAGCTAACGGAGTCGACGAAATTCCATTCCGGATCCATCTTCTCATAGTTCCGACTACGGCCCAAATTCTAAGGCTTAAACTCACAACTAGGGATTAAGTGTCCCAAAATACTCCGAAACTCAAAACCCATCATCCCGGCATGACACAATAACAGAAATAAATATGGGAAAAGCAGTTAATAGGGGTTCAAGGCTCTAACTCTCAAAACGACCGGCCAGGTCGTTACAACCACAAATAAAAATTATCCCTAGTCAACCATTTAGAGCCTATAGACTTTTATTTGGTAACCACATTACAATCTTATACCCCTTTGTTCTAAATTTTTATTATTTTGATATTTTTACCTCTTAAAGCACTTTAATTGTGAAATGAGCGCTAGAAGAAGTAAGGACTAAGTGTGTGGTGACTTTCGAGTGGAACCAGTGAAAGAAAGAAGGGTGCACTTATTTTTTAAATTAATACACCACTAGCGAAAACTGAAAAGGGAAAAACAAGAGTAGAAAAAAAAAGAAGGAAAAATATAGATGAATAAATTATTGTCTTGTTCTTGCTAGTGGGATATAAAGTAAAGTAGTGCTTAAAGAAAGAGGGAATATTTTTGGGGTGTGATCTTGTTTGTGAAATTGAAGTGGATTGAGGAATTTGCGCTTAAAGTTATTATGTGATGTGTTAAAGTGCTTGGGAGGATGAACCACTAATCCAAAATATATCTTAATATTCCCTTAGCCCATGTTACAACCACAAAAAAGTCCTAACTGATTTAAGATTGAGCAAGCCTACATTAGTGAAGGTTTACATAATGGGCAAGCCTATGGTACTTTGTGCATGCATGTGACTTCTTTGTGAGAGTGAGGAATTTATTTGATTTATCTGAATCCTTAAAATATATTTGAGCATTGATTCGAATGTGTGAATTCAACTTACTCATTTGTTCTTGTTATGAGGGCACATGATTTCGTGAGGGATAGGTGACGTTATTAGACTTCTCTCAATGATGTTGGGAGTTCAAACCATGAGTGCATTATTACTTTTGAGTCGGTTTTTGAGGCTAGGATTGTTATGAGTATGTTGTCTTTGTTGTGAATATTTGTTAAGTATGGCATAAGAAAAGGGAAGTGTATGTGATTGCATATGCTAAAGTTGAATTGTTGCAATTAACCATGGTCATTGGTGTAGTGTGCCTCAATTGTGTAAAAACAAAGTGCTCAGGGATAGTGTGAATTGTTAGCTGACTCGAGGACAAGCAATATTTAAGTGTGGAGTAGTAATATTTGGCTATAATTATATAATTTTAGTGCATTACTTACCTTATATTTAGGTGTTTTAATGCTAAATTATATTATATGTGTGCTTAATTGAGTTTATTGTATGTGTAGGTACGTTGGAGATGAAATTGGGAGCAATTAAAGATTTTATATGTATTTTATACACTACAAGAATGGATTTATGATTATTTAATTATGGAATATATAAGGATTAAAGTTAACAAATAAAGGAAGACAAAATAAACAAATGCAAAGAATTGAAAAAGAAAGGAAAAGAAGAGAAAACGTGAAATGCAGAAGTTAGGCAGCAAATTGGTAAATGAAGCAGCAGCAGGCGACGCGAGGGTACAAGCTTGCGTTAGAGCAGGCGAAGTGAGACCATTTCCTGACGTTTTGCATCGCGACGTGAGGGGTGCAGCGAGGTTCACCGTGCGTTTTGCCTCACGATGCGCGGTCTGTCGCGAGGGTGTTCCGGGTTTCAGGCTTATTTTGTCTCCTATTTGGTTTTAGACTTGGTTATTTCGTCTAGATTTTTCACTATACATATAAATAGTCATTAAACACCATTTTGAGAGGGTATTGGACCTAAGGAGTCAAGAACATACTAGGAGCAAGGCGAGGAATTCTTCTATGAGTTTTTCACTTCCTTCTTCTTATTTCCATTGTTAGTTATGAATTCTAGTATTGTAGTTTTGCATACCAGTATGAATAGCTAATTTGTTATCTAGAGTTTTGATAGAACCTTTTGTAGGATAAATTCTTGTTATGTTTTTATATAATTGAGTCGTTAGATTTCTCTACTTGTTCAACTACGTGTTTATTATTGTTGATTGAATGATCATCAATTGACTGTGCCTATTTAGTATGTATTGCTTGGAAAATGGTACATATTTAGGTAGTTATTGAACAACACCCCTCCTGACATATGTGATGAATCAATAAGAAGGGTTTAAAGGTGGGATTAGGAATAACGAAACCTTGGTGCGATCTTAGTGAGTAATAAACTAGTGCCGGCTAGCGAAGTTTGAAAGAATATGTCTAGTAAATTGTGGTAGTTGCTCGAAAGAGAATTATGATACCCGAAGTACTCACGATCGGTAGAAAATACTTAGGCGAAATTATAGTAGGCATGGAGGGAAGGATTCCGACAATTGGAAAAATCATAACTCTAGACCTCCTTAGTCTTGTCTCAAATTTCATCCTTGTTAGTTGATAATTTTACTACTTTATAATAGTTGTTAGTTAATTAGTTAGAAATAAATATTATAATCTCTATAATTAGAAAATTGTTTGGACTTGTGTTTCTTAGCAATATTGAACAGTTGTAGCTAAGCCTTAGTTCTCTGTGGGATTCGACTCCGGACTTGTAAACCGAATTATATTTGCAACGACCGCTTAATCCTTTCTATAAAACATAGTTGGGCGTGATCACCTGCTCTCGTCGAAAGCCTTCCCAAAATCGAATAATAGAACGCTCCAACAGTGTTAAAAATGCCTTGTCGGCGACCAAAATGGGTTTTTGTACTCTTTTAGTCTACAGTTAGCTTTTAAATTGTAAAACGTTAACGTAGCGACCTGACGAGCGTTAAGGCCCATAGCAAATCATAAAAGGTTAACGGAACTGGCGGTAAGTGCCAGTTAACCATATCGCCTAAACAACCAGCGACGTGCATTTAATTAAAATTTATGATATTGAGAAAAATGTTAAGTATACACTATACTTCCCATATCCTATATGTGTGAATATACTATAAGTATGTTGTTGTTGTTAGAAAAAGTACAATCCATTTGTGTATTTTAGTTTGTTTTTAAGATCCATTTTGGCCCTTCAAAAAATAAAAAAAGATCCAGTTTTTGGGCATAGACTCAAACTTTAGACGGCTTTTTCAACTTTCTTTAAAAATAATAAAAGTAAAAACTCTTCCTTTCAACGTGTACCTTGTTCTTTTTATTTTTTCCCTTCGAGCCTGTAACAAACTAAGAGCAGGCGACTCTCTTTCAACAGAACTGATCGATTATATTGAACATTAAACGTGAATTACAAAGCAAACACTAAATAGAGTAGGGAAGATTGCAACAGAACTAAGAAGAAAGGGGATGAGAAAGACTGATACATAATTAGGGATGGGAAGATACCAGAAATGCCTTTGCACATAATTCACAATAGCCTCTGAATATGATACCATGTATTATTTAACGACAATACCAAGTGCCCTCAGCCTGAATCCCAAATTAACCTTTGTGAAGGCATGGCCCAATCGCTTCTTCTCAGCCCAAGGTCTATTAGTGTGACATACTTGTTGGTACTCTTAGTGGGTTTGGATTGATTCATAACAATACTCCCTCCCTCAAAAAGAACTTTGTCCTCAAGGTTCGAGGACAATTGTATCGTAGTGGCGACGTTCACTGATGGAGCTTGAAGTAACGCTGTGGAACAATCTACATAGGAAACTGCAATGACAATATCTCCAAAAGTCTCAACAAAGTTACTTGTCCCCAACCATGTTCGTGAGTGTTCATATGTAAAGCCTCCACCACTACTAAGGTATTTGATTTGCTCACTAGTACTACCAGATGTAGCCTTGGAGATTGCCAATGAAGCCTTCATATTTTGTAGCAAGTGAACAAAACCGGCCACAATCACACACTGAATTTGCTCTATATGGCTTGCTGGGATGTTTAACATTGTCCAATTATTGTGGTATCCAAATGATGCCAACTGAAAGTTGGTAATTCTGTTATAAAAGAGTCCAACCAACTCAGTTATACTACAGCTCCTGGCTACTAAAAGCAACTCTCCTGGTGTATTCCACAACCTTGGATACATTGATTTCCTTGACAGTAGAGGAAAGCTCATATTGTTTACTACAATTTGACTGGACAACTCAACAAAAATAGATGAATCAGTAACATGGGAATGTCTAAATCTACTTTTCTTCCTTGTCATCTCAACTCTATCTACCCCAACAATAAGTTGCTCGTCATCTCTCTTAAACTCAAAAGGCTCATCTCCATTCTCCTCGCCATGGCCCTCCTCGATGAGGTTTGTGCCATCTTGCAACCTGCTGGTCAGTTTGACATCTGAGATAGTCTTCCAAGAGATCAAGCCGAATTGTATTTCTGTTGACATGACAGTAGGAGAGATTGCTCCTCTATAGCTAAAGGTTGGTTTTCTTTTCGTCCCAACACTATCTTGTGGCGTCACTGTCAGCTGGCCCTTTTCACCTCTTGCTATATTTTTCACAACCGTACTACGAACATAGCAGAAATGACTAAACATAACAGTCAACTCCACTTTATCTAATTTATCTACAACCATGTTAACCTCGAGAGCTTCATACTTGACTAGAACATCGTCAAGAACATTACTAAAATTGTGTTCCCAAACTGGTATGTGTTTGAAATCTGCCACCAAAATGTCATATTTTACATCAAAATACTCATCTAAGATTGGACTATATTCTTCCCCTATAATTAAAGGACCTGTGAATGCAATGTAGTTATAGACAACAGATAACTCATTGAACAAGTAGGAATTCACACACCATTGTTGTCCAGGATCCCACACTCTACTCGTAGAGTTAGAATATGCAAATAAGAAAGACTTGCCAGTACATCCCAGCAAAAGTAGTTCCTCTACGTTCTCAATATACCTTGGCTTGAGTAAAACTTCACCACCTGCTTCTGTTATAACTTTGAGTATGCAGTTCGCTGAAGTATCCTTATCCAAGTATTGCACCGTAATTTCATAATACAAGGCAAATAATAAAACAAGAAGGTTCAATCTCCAAGGTAATACCATTTCTCTTGGTTCCAACTCTATCAAGTTGGATGAAGGGTCTTTTTCAGCATTATAACAGTGACAAAAAGTTGGAGATGATAGTACGGTTGATAAGGTGCACCTGGATCTGCACACAAAGAAAAACATGTGCAGAGAGTAGCATGAGTACACCACAATCGGTACCCAATAAGTGTCAAGCCTAACCTCGGTCGAGTAGTGACAAGGTCGGGTCAGGGCCCTACTGGTAAATAAAAAATAAAACAATATAGAGTATAATACCGAAATAAAATAAAGGTTGAAATTTAACAACAATGAAATCATAAAAGGTAACAGCTCAGTACACAAAAACACAACAGGGGATCTCCCGAGATACCGTCTCGTAGTCCCAAAGGTATATGAGCAGGGGGATCTACCGTTCCGTAGTCCCAAAGTAAATATGCAAGACAGGGGGATCTCCCAGAATACCGTTCCGTAGTCCCAAAGTAAAAATACAGTACAGGGGGATCTCCCGGAATACCGTTCTGTAGTCCCAAAGTAAATATGCAAGACAGGGGGATCTCCCGGAATACCGTTCCGTAGTCCCAAAGTAAATATGCAGCGCGAATGATAGAAATACAACTACATCACGAAATGCTTACAATTTAGACTAAGTACCAATCAGGGAAGAAGCAGGAAAATCACTAAGCATGCTGCACATAATTCACATAAACAATTAAGACACGTAGACATGTTGTATTAGACTAAACATGATAGCTACATATATTGGAATAACTCAATTAAGAATGAAAATAGATTAGTACTCATTAAAATGGTATAACTCAAAATAACTGGAAACCGTGTTGCTGCTCGGTAAGAAAATCAGGTTTTACCACAACTAGCTAGTGTACGTACTCGTCACCTCACGTACACGGCGCTTACATAACACAATAGTTCCAAATCTGAAGGGGATTTCCCACACACAAAGTTAGGCAAGCCACTTACCTCGAGTCAAGCGCAATCAATCCGTAAGAATGCCCTTTCCACGAATATCTGGCTCTGAATGGCCCAAATCTAGCCAAAAGCAATTACATATCATAATTACAACAATAATAGACTCATCTAATTAACGAAATCAATATTTTAACGAAAATTTCGAAATTAACTCCAAATTCGCCCGTGGGACACACGTCTTGGAATCGGGTAAAAGTCATAAAATACAAAAGCCAGTTCTCTCACGAGTCTAACCATATCAAAATTACTAAAATCCGACACCAAATGGTCCTCCAAATCCACAAATCAAACTTCCAAATCCCTAGCCTCCAACTTCCAATTTTCCGCCTTAAATACACACTAACTAGGTGGAAAAATACATGGCAAAGTAAGATTATTGATCACAAATAAGCACTAGGGACTTACCTCAAGAAATGCCTCAAAACTGCTCTCAAATATCGCCCTAAACCGAGTTTGCAAAGTCTAAAATGACAAAAATCACAAAGCCTTTCGGATTTAACCACTGCCCAGGTATTTTCGCACATGCGGAACCTGGGCTCGCACCTGCAGGTGCTCTTGTGCGGAAATTGTGCGCATATGCGCAATTCCCTTGCCCCCTCTGCCTTCGTACCTGAGATAAAAGGGTCGCATCTGCGCGTGCGCGCCTGCGGAATTCCCTTCCGCTTCTGCGGACCTTGCGCACCTGCGAAGACCCCTAACGCATCTGCAGGCATCGCAGATGCAGAAAACACTTCGCATCTGCGACCCCTGGCACTCCTCCATTTTCCCGCTTCTGCGCCAATTGTCTCGCACCTGTGGGCAGCCTTGCGCAGGTGCGATTACAGCAGAACCAGCAAAAGCACTAGATTTTCCTAAGTCCAATTTCATTCCGTTAAGCATCTGAAACACACCCGAGGCCCCCAGGACCTCAACCAACCCTACCAATAAATCCTATAACACCATACGAACTTATTCGAGCTCTCAAATCACATCAAATAACGCTAAAATCACGAATCACCCTCCAATTCAAACTTAAAGAACTTGAAACTTCAAAATTCTACAACTGATGCCGAAACCTATCAAATCATGTCCGATTGACCTCAAATTTTGCGCACAAAGTCATAATCAACATTACGGACCTACTCCAACTTCCGAAATCGTAAAACGACCCCGATATCAAAAATTCCACTACCGGCCCAAAACTTCAAAAATTTGACTTTTGCCATTTCAAGCCTAAATGAGCTACAGACCTCCAAAACACAATCCGGACACACCCCTAAACCCAAAATCACCTAATGGAGCTAACGGAACCGATGGGATTCCATTCCGGAGTCGTCTCACACAGTTCCGACTACGGTCCAAATTCTAAGGCTTAAGCTCTCATTTAGGGACTAAGTGTCCCAAAACACTGTGAAACTCAAAACCAATCATCCCGGCAAGTCACAATAGAAGAAATAGATATGGTGAAAGCAGTTAATAGGGGTTCGGGGCTCTAACTCTCAAAATGACCGGCCGGATCGTTACACTATATGTCCCAAGAATGCCACCAAACTAAGCCAGAACTCGCACTTAGAGAATTTAGCATAAAGTCTCTCCTCTCTCAGACTCTGTAATACAATACCCAAGTGTCGTGCATGCTCCTCCTGGTTACGTGAGTACACCAGAATATCATCAATAAATACCACGATAAATAAATCAAGATATGGCTGGAATACACTATTCATCAAAGGCATAAATGCTGCTGGGACATTGGTTAGCCCAAAAGACATCACAAGAAATTCATAGTGGCCATAACGAGTTCTGAATACCGTCAATTTCTATAATCTTTGTACTAATTGATCTACCTCGGCACCACCAAACCTTATTTTTCTTAGCAAAATTTCTCCGAGGTCGTTTCACATAAGTCAACATCCGGTCAACCTTTTCAACTTAAATCCTAAACCTTAGAACCCGACCCAAACCAATTACCTCGGCAAGCCAAATAACAACTATAATTCATAATTTAAGCAGTAAATGCGAAAACGGGATTATAATACTCAAAACGACCGGTCGGGTCATTACAATCAAGATATAGATTCACAAAAGTCTCAGGCTCCATGAAAAAGTCAGCAAGATACAGGTCATCCCAGGTCTCAATTTCAATGTGATGTTCACTAGTGCCACGAGCAAGAGAAGTTGCAGTAACATACCTCTCTGACATATCTCTATGAGCACTTTTATCAAATAGTTGGACTTTGCTGCTTGTAGGACCTGTAGCTTCTAAATCAGGCATGCCGATTGGAGCATCTGATTGTGCGTCAACAAATATATTAGGGCAGCAGCCATGTAGCATTGCATGGAACACCTTATGTGACTGAATATCGTCCAAATCAGCTACAAAGTAAGGGATTTAAGCGTTTGTATCTGTGCTTTAGCACGCTGTTATAACAGAAGAATATTCCTTTGCTGCTCTTGCAAAAATTTCAGGAGACATTTCATTGAACACATGCTTGGCCTCTGAGTTACCAACTTTGAGTGCAGATTCTAACTCATAGAAGTTGAAATTATGGCGCAAATCAGCTAAAGGAGATACCTGAGCCTCAGACGAACTCAAAGTAGAGTGACCTATGTGGTTATGATATGCCAAGGATGAATCGGCTAGCCTCTTCTTCGAATCTATGACAGGTTGTTTCCGAAATCGCAAAAATATTTTCTCCTTAAAATGGTTCCAATCATAGAATTGTTTGTTGCGAAAGAGCCAATCGAACCAAGCGAGGGCATCACCTTCAAGGTAAAAATATGGAAGTGGTAACCATACTTCCTCGAACAAATCAAGGAATTTAAAGTAACGCTCCGCCCGATAAACCCAACCCTCTGGGTTGCCATTGCTGAATTTATTCAATATCACCGCTGCCAATTGGAGTCTGAATCGATGAAAGCACCAATGTAACAAACAAGAGTAGGCGACTCTCTTTCAATAGAACTGATCGATTATATTGAACATTAAACGAAAATTATAAAGCAAACATTAAATAGAGTAGGGAAGATTGCAACAAAACTAAGAAGAACGGGGATGAGAAAGATTGATACAAAATTGGGGATGGGAAGATACCAGAAATACCTTTGCACATAATTCGCGAGTCTCTGAATATGATACCATGTGTTATTTAACGACAATATCAAGTGCCCTCAGCCTGAATTCCAAATTAACGTTTATGAAAACCTGACCCAATTGCTTCTTTTCAGCCCAAGATCTATTAGTGTGACATACTTGGTGGTATTCTTATTGGGTTGGGATTGATTCATAACAATATTTTGCCGATTTGATTTGTATAATTATGTAGCTAATTGCTACTCCTTCCGCTATATTTTTTTGGTACATCTCTAGAAAATTTAGAATTGTAAAAGAACATGATTTGACTTTCATCGAGCAACTCAAATGATATTTACTTTACAACTTTTATCCTTTTGTTAAGATTGGCAATCCGAGTCCAAAATATATATATATATATATATATATATATATATATTAAGAAATCTACTAAATATGTGGTTATTAATTTAATTATCATTATTATATAAGTATTAATTTGAAGTCGTTGTAAAAAATTATAAATGTCAAATCGTGAATTTGCTTCTTATTTGGGAACAAAAGAAAAAGAGGGGTTGCGCTAGAGGTAAGCACCATCCACTTCCAATCAAGAGGTTATGAGTTCGAGTCACCCCAAGAGCAAGGTAGAGAGTTCTTGGAGGGAGGAAGCCGAGGGTTTCTTGGAAACAGCCTCTCTACCCCAGGGTAGAGGTAAAGTTTGCGTACAAACTACCCTTCTCAGACCTTACTAGTAAGATTATACTTGGTTGTTATTGTTGTTGGGAACAAAAAACAAACTATATGATGATTTGGGTGTTGAGCAGATAATTATGTCAGACTGTTAATGTCAACACTAAGCACTAACAGTCATGATATAACAAATACTCTATACTCTTTAGCCTTTCCTTTGTGGTTTGTTTCAACACAACTACAATCAGCACTAACAGTCATGATATGACAAATACTCTATACTCTTTAGCCTTTCCTTTGTGGTTTGTTTCAACACAACTACAATTAAGGAAAGATTTAAATTTAATAGATAAAAGAGAAGTATAATTAAAATTTTTGGATTGTATTAAATTACATTGAGATTCTCTTCGGGAAAGTGGACATAAACTAGAAAGTATAATACTTTATTTTCTGACTGCCACCTTGTTTCCGGAACCAAGTTATCTGCTATTTATTTCGATTTCAACATTAAGTCTTATATTTTTATTTAATATATTTATCATTTTGGGACCAAATTAGTTTGCTTGTTTATAAACCACGCAACAAATTCAACTGTACCGTTTTACGGGTAAACAATTACCCGTATAACTGTATTTCTTATCACAAATATTTTGTACTTTTAATTTCACGTCGAAATCTGTCCAAACACACACTTATTATCTCTTGCAAATCAAAGGAGTTGAACAGCGCCAAAATATAAAACAAGTAGAAGCTTAAAATAAAGTGAAACTAGAGGGAAAAAGAAAGCTGAGACGGGTGAAAACTTAAAATAAGAAGGGGAGAGAATTGAAGAAAAAGAAAATATAAAAGAGTTCCTAATTCATGTACAGAAAACCGTGACACACTTTTCACACAATTATTTACAAGTTACAGCGAAGCGAAAGGCCTAAAATTTTGTTCCTCTGTTTCACACTGCAAGAGAAGAACCTAAACGAAAATACAAATTGATCAATAGGAGAATTCCATGCGTTGCACCCGATCCTTAAGAATCCCAGTGTACAAAGCCAATCTATTACCTGGCATACCCACAATCTCATTCCCACAAGATTTAATACGACTTTCTGTATGTTTCCTCATGTGTTCTCTTCTGTACTCCTCGCCATTTCCACTTGAATATTTCACATCAGCTGCAAAATGAACTCTCTTCTTTTTCTTCTTTGCTCTGTCCTTGTTCTTTCCAGCTGAAATTAACGAGAGAACCATAATTAGATAAATTAAACGAGAATTTACCAGGTTAATTCCAAGGAAACCAACCTGAAGATAAACAAGATTTGAGAATCTGATTTTCAGGTGGAGAGTGATCGGAAAGATGGGTCGAGGAGTACTTGACCCGGAAAAGATCGAGTAGAATGACGGTGCCGGCAGAGACAGCCATAGCTGTTGCTAAAACCAAGCCTTGTGAACCCAACATACTTGACATGATCGATGGTGTTGGTTGGGGGTTAAATTGAAATTTTAAATGAAAGAGGAATATTGATGGATGGTCTAAAATGTAGCAAGAAAGTTGACTTAACTCAATATTTTATAGTACAACTTTTAAGAGTAAGAAGAAATTAGTGGGTGGTTAGGAAGTAGTTAAAGTACGAACTCCTATATGTGTAAAGCTCACAACTTACGAACAAACAAGGAATTTAGAGTTGGTGTGGATTTTTCATGTAATTTGAGGTATAAAGTAATAATAGTCGATTTTTTTGAAACCTTTCTAAAAGAGGAATTAGAGAGAGAAAGGAAAGATAAAATAGTGGATTAGTTTTTCTCCAAGTGTTGGATTTAGAATTAAGCTATTGCTTTCAGTAATGCACCGCACGGCAGGGGAAAGAGAGACGAAAGGCAGAGAATGAAAGATGGTCAAAGTTGTTTTAATGGAAATTGCTTTATTGTTTTGGTGGTCTACACAGTCCCCACAAAGTATTGAATGAATTAAAAGAATCTAAGCTGAAGAGGAAAATTAAAGAAGTGATGAGAGTTGGAGACGTGGAAGTTCACTCTACTATTTTGCTCTTCAAGTTTTGAACTAATTTATAGTACGTACCAGCTTCTTCAAGTCAAGTACGAAAGAATCCTGTACTTGTCATTAGGGGTGGGCAGGGTTTTACCTAAGCGGTGTTATAATTAATCGGGGATACGGTGACTCATAGACAAGAGAGATGGAAAGCCAAGTAGAGTAGCAGTAAGCCAACAACACAAATAACAATAACCCAGTATAATCTCACTAGTGGGGTCTGGAGAGGGTAGTGTGTACGCAGACCTTACCCGGGGTAGAGAGGCTGTTTCCAATAGGCCTCTGGCATCCTTCCCTCCAAGAACTACCCACCTTTGCTCTTGGGATGACTCGAACTCACAATCTCTTGATTGGAAATGGAGGGTGCTTACCAACAGAGCAACTCACCTTGTCAAGTAGCGGTAAGCCAACACATTCAAAAATAGCAAATGGTAAAAGAGTTTAGCGAATAGTTATATAGAAATTCCTATCAGTACTTAGACGGCCATTGTGTCTGGTCTACTAGGTTGTTCCTTGTATTTTATAGCAGGGATCGGCAGTTCGAACCCGTGCAAACCGAAGCATCTCTTTTTCAATCAGTAGCAAAAGATGCTCCAAAAGATGAACTCATGCAAGCATACGATATCGAACACCCGACCGTCAATTTGAAAGCTAGACGCTGGACCACTGGACTGAGACCTTGATGTAATAAATGGTGTCACTTTGTTATTTTATCATTATTTATTTTTATATATCCTCTACCATAAACAAATTTAGTTAAATTTTTCGACGAAGTGGTCCTAGACTGAGACCTCGATTTGATTAGTGGTGTCACTTTAGTTATTTTATCCTTATTTGTTTTTATATATCCTCCACCATAAACAAATTTTGTTAAATTTTTTGACGAAGCGGTGTTACGTGACATCGCTTATGCCTACGTGCATCCGCCCCTGGGGTGGGCATTCGGTATTTCGATTCGGTATTTAAGAACTACGGTTCGGTACTTCGGTATTCGGTTTATCGATTGTATATATCAAATACCGTACCAAAGTGGTTCGATACGGTTCGGTATTTCTTGTTTGGTTCGGTACGGTATCGGTATGATTTCGGTATATCAATTTGCATGACAAATTTTCATATGAATATAAAAATTAGGAAAGGCAGCAGCGACCAGACATTAAAAAGTGAACCAAAGATACTCATGGCATAAAGCTTTCAGTTTTACTTTGTGATCCCACATTGAATCTCGAAAAGTTTTCAAAATCATGCATGTTCCAATAGTTTTTTTCTTTCTCCAATATGATCCGATAGTCAACTTAGGAACTCCGGTAGAGCAGAGACATAGCAGCTAGCTCTAGCAACTAAAAAGTATTGTGCAACTAACGAGCAACATCAAAATATTTGTAATTTAAAACCCATAATATTTCTAACATTTTGAATAGACCATAACAGATCTAAGTTTTAACCGACTTTTTAGAATCAGAACAATCAAAGGATAAGCAATTAGCAATGAAATTTGCAAATAGGAAAAGGAAATAATAGAAAGTATGAATCTTGTAAGAGAAAAATGATGAGTTGCATGAGGGCTTCCCGCTAAACACCTAAACCTAACGGAAAGATACAGCTAATGGTTGTATACGTTGCTGCTGCCTGCGAATTGTGAGTAACATTTAATAAAAAAGTTCGGTACCAAAATATCAATATCTTAATATCGAGGACCGTACCGAAGTACCGAATTAATACTGAAGTACCGAAGAACCGAAACCGAAGTATCGAATTAACTCGGTTCGGTCCGATTTTTCGAATTTTATGCCCACCCTACTTGTCATGGGAACAACTAACCACTTGTGTCACGAGAAAAGATTTCCTATTAGATTTCACAAGAAAATTCTAGATTTTTTAGCCAAAGCATTACAAAAATAATAAAACTCATTAATTTTAGGTGAAAAGATACTATTTTATTTAATGCAAAAAACATCAGCACCTATTCTGCTAAAGGCATTTTATGATAGGAGCTGCGGTGTCCTTTTTTTTTTTTTTTTTTTTT
>AWOL01S0007705.1:34149-55644 GCA_000715115.1 Nicotiana otophora
CTTTTTTTTTTTTTTTTTTTTTTTGGCTAATAGCTGCGGTGTCGAATAAAAAGTTCTTTCGTCCCACCAGAATTTAGAAGATATTCAAAGAAAGATAAAAGAAAAATAAAAGAAACAATAAAATGGAAATGTTTGGTTCATTTGAAGGTGAGAATCGGACGAAATAGATTCTTAGATTGTTGTGCACCTTTCGTTGCATGTTATTTGATATTTTGGAAAAAAAGAATTTAAAATTTTTGATTCTCGTTTTTTGTGGATAATATTTGATGTAGTCAAATTAAATCTTCATAGTCATCCCTCTAAGCCACTAAATGTTGTCTGTTTCTATTGTACCTCTTGAATTTGAAAGTAACGCTGAACTCTACGAGAAAAGAATATTCTTAGTAGTTTTTAGAAATAATAGTCGATAAATTATATTTTTATATATATATGTGTATTATATATAAAAAAAAGTATACAGATTTTAACACTTTTCGATTAGCGATTTCAATTAATTTTTAACAAATCGGTCAATTTTGTATTTTGCTAAAACTTTATTAACACAGTGGTAGGCCCTGTCCGTGATAAAAAAGGAGAACACGAAAATGATAATACTAGTTCACTAATATTAATCTTCTCATTTTTACAATTAGTACGTGGTACGTTAATAATTGAAGCGAAATGCCACGATTGATTGGATTAGGGAAAAACTAGAATTTGGTGATGATAGAAATTAACGTCCAATAGACACGTCTCGGTCTAAATGCTTCCTAGCAATAATGACAAGTGAGGCTCATTCAATAATAAGCCAAGTAGGCAAATAATAAACCATCTTCTGAAATTTGGCCACTTGGTTGATTATTTCTTCGCCTTTTGATATTGCATGCAATCTCACATCCACATGTCACGTCCTGCCTTAAACTTTGACACCTGCGGAGAGAAACTCCTAAAAGTCACGAGATTTAGTACACCTTTTGCTTACGAGGAAGGAACTTAGAGTTTCAGTGGATATTTAAAAAACCGACTAAATCGATCGAATTGTACTGTATTGAATTAATTTTAGATTTCTTTTAACAAAATCATAGGTTCTTATATAAATCTACAACTGTACAGATAATTAGGGTAAGTTTTTTATTTTATAAAATAAATCGAAAAAATACCGAACCGTACCGAATAAATTTATATGTAAAAAATATATTTATATATTAAGTTTAAAAATAATAAATCATTAAATTTCTCCCTGGGCCTTGGAATTATGAAAATAGTTATAAGTCAACAAGTAATTAAAACCGAAATCCTAATTTCTAAACCTATTATACTACCGTTTACCTACAAAATCGGATAACAATTGAATTTGTAAGTGGTTTTAAGGATACATGGATTAACTTGACACAAAACGATAAATTAAATTGCAATTGGAATAAATAATGATAAAGTAAATGCAAACCACACGAATTGAACAATCTCAGCCTTGGAAGGTTAATCACCCTTAAATTGTACGTAGTTTGATCGGTATCAAGACGCAGAATAATAAGAGATTAAAGAGAGTAATACTGTATTGCTTTAGAATGTGTGTTACAATGTGTTTTACAAGTAACCAGACCCCCTTTATATAGTAGGGGAGTCCTACATTAGTTACAACTCTATAAAAAGTAAAAAATCTCTTGATTTGTTGATTGCCGGTTCCTTATTGATACGTGCCGAGATTCCCGCCGTAATATCCGACCGGTCACAAATATTTCGGTCTTTTGTTATGCTAACAATATTTTTGCGAGGTCGTTTGAACCAGGACCGATTACGGAGTCACGGCCTCGGTGTTATCGAAGGCAGGTGTTTGGTCCCGGTTGCTAACTAGATGGGGCTTGGGGCCGATATTCAGTCCTTTATTGCCATGTCTCGTGCCCGCCCTGTCGTGTCGGATGCTAGGATATTCTACAAGCTCGATTTTACCCGTATACAGATAGTCCCCTCATTTTTCGGAGAGTAGATGGCGAGAAACCATATGAGCTCCTGATTCTCACTTCGATATACCGTGACAGAAACGACAAAATAGTTGAAACGTCCTATAGATCTAGTCTTAATGGCATTAAATGCTTGTCAATTGCTGGTCGGCCACTCTCATATGTGAACCGTCGCTGGAAAACTATAAATACCCCTCTCTTTGTTCATTCAAACTTTACATCCAAGCCTTCTTCCCTCGTATTTAAGAAATTTCAATACTTCCAAGCACTCATATTCTGGTTACTTTGACATCTTTTATAAGAACTCTTATTCGTCTTCATCTCAAACCATCAAGTGTACTCTTTTAACTTCTTTTTTTCCTCATTTTTTCTCCATCTTTGAAAGAAATGGAGAAGACTTCAAAATCTATTCCCCAAAAAGAAACTCCCTCTACCTCGCGGCCGGCAACCGAGAAAATCGTTTTGCGTACTGCTGTTGAGGAATCGGTACCGGAACCTACTCTGAAAATGTTCATCCCCGGGGGGTGCCTGGTCAATGTTGTTTTTAAGGTCGAAAAGCCCTCCTCCGTACCAGGCTAGTACGAGGAGATCTCGAGGTATATCTGCTCGATCACCGAGGATATTCTCTCCGAAGTCAAAAAGGATTGCAACTGGGCTGACAAACATGTGGTGATTCCCGGAACTCATGAAGCCATCATCACTTACGTCGAGGGACTTTTAAGTGTTTACACTTATCCCTTCACGCTGGGCCCCTTGGACCCGGTTATTATCAACTTTTGCAAAAGATACGAGGTAACCCTCGGTCAAATTCACCCTTCTTTCTGGAGGATTGTAATCCTCCTCCGTTTCTTTGTAAGCAAGATCGAAGGGTGCTCCTTCACTATCGACCACCTCATGCGTTTATACATTCCCTGACTCTACCGTGGGGAACTGATCAATCTCGCCTATCGGGCCAGTAAAGCCCCGTTCTCGAGTATTGATGAAGATCGAGACCGAGGTTGGCTAGGCCATTTAGTCCGAGTGAGGACCCTGTACTTGATCCCGATCGAGCACATACCGTTCCCTAAGAAGTGGAACATGTCACGTAAGTATAATTTTGCTTCCAAGATTTAATTTATAGCTTTTTTCCTTTCTTCTTAACGGCGTTCTGTGGTGGTGGAGTTGTTGCTCGGATCCCGAATGCAGTTCCTCGACTCAAGGAGTGGGTCGAGGACATCGTATTACAAAGGTCTTATTCTGAGCGTTCGTGGCACGAGCTTTTAAAGGGCCGATGGGAGGCCCGTTCGCACGGTGAGATCTCTTTCATCAGCAATATTTGGTTTCCCTTTTGCATCATTAAGTTCTCGCTTGTTTGTTTCCTTTTGCAGGTTTATCCAAGGATATCAAAATGAGGCCCATATCTGGTAGCGATGATTTCCCCATCGAGTCCCCTTATCCAAGATAGGGTAAAGAGAAGAAAAGAAAAAGGTCTTCGAGCTCGGAGAAAAAGAAGCCAAGGAGAAGGTTGGTGCGTAAATCCAAAGAAAGCACCAATGCTCCTGCACTGTCTCCGGATTCACTCTATCGGCTGAGGGACAAATCCGAAGGAGAAGGAGAAGCCTTCGATCTGATGGCCAGCGTACCGTCGCGAATAGAAGGGCAAAGGGCCTTCGAACCAGAGGGAGCAATACCGATCTTCAACAAGTTAGGAAGGTCGAGAAGGAGGCCGGGACCGAAGCTTCCCGGGATGTGGGCAATGCCCTGAAGGAAGCACTCGGTGTGATAGAGATCACCAAGTCACCCTCATTTATTGAGTCCATGTACAACGAGGCCCAAACGGCTATAGGACGCCCCAATGAGGGTGCCCATGGAGCGAACGACCCCTTTCGCGGGTTTTTTATGGAGTGGACTTTACGGCCACGGAAGACGTCACCGGGTTAGGTGACTTAGAGATATTGAGGAAGACCCCATCTTCGGGAGAAAACGGACCCTCCTCGAGCCCCAAATTGGTCAATCGATTGCCTGTTCTGAGTGTGAATCCTGGCCGGAAGCGATCTATCGTTATCTCCCTACCGAAGGACGCTCGGGCCCTCTCCGCCCCCGTAGGGCTGGCCATTTATCTTCGGTGTCTAGTGACCGAGGATGATCAGGCCAAGATGAACGAGGTGGATGCACCCTGTCTGTTCAACGAAGCACAACAGGCATTAAACCGAGTAATCTTTAGATATACCTCGATGGTTTTTAATTTATACTTAGGCTATTTTATAGATAACTCTAACATTTTCTCTTTGTGCTTGTAGGCCTCGGTGCTTCACCACTAGACTTTTCTCTGATACTGGGATGAGCTGAAACAAATCAAAGCTGAGATCCGAGGGCTCACTAAGAAGAGAAATGCTTATAAACTTCTTAGTGAGCAGTTTGAAGGGGAGGCTAAGAGCCTCCAAGCTGAGCTGGAGGTTGCTCGGAAGGAGCATCCCGACCTAGCCGAGCAGGTAAAAATATTTTAGGTTAGTGACGATGAACTAGGTTCGGTGACTGATGGTCAAAATTTGCAGGTCCAACAGAAGATCGATCGGATTGATCAGCTCCGAGCCGAGATGGATGCGATTAAGGCCGAGACCAAAGAATGGAGAGTCAGAATGGATCGTCTGACCTCAAAAAAAGAGGATGCTCAGGCGCAACTGACTTCGGCTGAGGTCCAGCTTCTAGCAGTAAAGGAAAAGGCCGAGGTGCATGCCGAAAAAGGTTGAAGGGCTCCTGTCTCAGCTATGTTCGGCCACCTCTGATCGAGAAATTATAATCAAGGACCTTGATACAACCAAGTCAGCGGCCGTGGTGGTCAAAGCCAAAGCCAACGAGATGGTGGCCTAATATAAGGCCGATGCCGAGGTGGCCCAAGACACTTGAAAGACTTTGTTGAATATGAGAAGCAGCAGTCACGGAGAGAGGCCCTCGAGGAGAATTTTGCTCGGGGTTTTGATCTGTCGGCCGAGATCGAAACCACTAAGGTGCTCGAGGCCGAGGCCAAGAAGTTGGCTTACCCCGAGGAAGAAGAAGAGGAAGACTCTGAAGGTCCCGGTGGATCCGGGGGTGGAGAAGACCAGGATATTTAGACACCTTTGTAGATGTTTTTACCTTTTTGTTTTTTGTACTTATGTACTTTTGTATTATTTTTTAGTCAAGGTCGTTTGGCCTTTGTAAAGACTTTATGTATATATAATACAAAGCTTCCTTTCCCCTTCGACAATTTCTGAGTTTTCTTTTTCTTTGCTTTATTCTTTATGTTCGCAAAGATCGAAATGCCTTAGCATGAACTAGTTAGGTCATGTTCGGTGGTTTGAACACGCCTTGCCTTTGACATTATTTTGTTCAGGGCATCGTGAGGGTTCGGTATTACCAGAATATTTTCCCAAAGTACGTATAAGTTTTTGGACTATAGTTTGTCGAGGGTAGCCTTTAGAACCGGTTTAGAAATTTTTCAAGGCCTTGTTTTTTATTACGGGTCACGAACGTCTCCAATCCATTTTAATATGGCCGTAGCCTTTTTAATTCGGGTGTTTCCTAGTGGGCTTATTACCTCGAGTTATCCGGGCTTGCTTAAGATAACAGTCCCCGAATGGGGATGGCCATAGCCTTTAAGGTTGGGGCGTTGCCTAATAGGTCTTGTGCCCCCGGGCTCCCTTAGCCCGAGCCATCCGAGGTTGTTTTTGGATAGCAGTCCCCGATTGGGAGTGATCGTTTGAACCCGGATAAAGACGGCCCTTGGGCTCGATACCTTTAGGGGATCGAATATAGGAAATTCCTTAAGAGGAAAGAAAAAAGAAAAATATTTAAGGGACAAGATATTTATCCGCAAGGTAGAGACTTCTATTTATTCTTGTGCGTAATAGCTACACATGTGTACAGGTTTTATGCCAGGGCTCGAGCAGTCTATGCGGGCATGATTCATTTGACCGTTTGGCCCTTACAGTAAATCCTATTGATCGAACCGAGACCATTCAATCATAAAGTTTCTTTCCTTGCTAAAGTCGGTATCCGAGGGCAATGCCCCCAAGTGTTCGAGGCCGATCGTAGAGAGGCCTCGAATACTGTTGTTGTGATCTTCGATACTGGTTCGTAACCGTCCTTCAATTCTAAGTTAGCACGATTTATTGTTGCCTCATTAAAAACCTCACCGGAAAACCTATTTGGGACAAAACCAGTTCAAGAGAAAAGGAGCGCAATGCGTGCTTTCAGGCCTAAAATTTATATCGTCCCTTGCTCGTTACCTGCAAGTGTTAGTTCCAAAATAAAAGAAATGAATGGGGCCGTACCTTAGAAATAATATCGTATCAAGTGAGTTATATTCCAGTTGTTCGGTAGTTTCTCGCCGTTCATTACACCGAGTTTGTAGGACCCCTTTCTGGGGATCTCGATAATTTGATACGGACTTTCCCAGTTCGGTCCCAACTTCCCTTCGTTCGGGTTTCAGGTGTTTAGTGTAACCTTCCTTAATAGCAAGTCCTCGACATTGAAGTGTCGAAGGTTAGCTCTTCGATTGTAATGCCTCTCGATCCGCTGCTTTTGGGCGGCTAATCGAACAAGGGCAGCTTTGTGGCTTTCATCTAATAGATCCAGGCTTATATTCATGGCCTCGTCGTTTGATTCCTTAGTTGCATATCGAAACCTGAGACTTGGTTTTCCGACTTCGACCAGTATTAGAGCTTCGGCGCCGTAAACCAGCGAAAATGGGGTGGCCCCGGTACTGGACTTCGAGGTTGTACAGTATGCCCATAAGACTTCGGGCAGGATTTCCTTCCATTTTCCTTTGGCGTCAGTTAACCTCTTTTTGAGGTTCTAGAGTATGGTTTTGTCGGTCAAATCTGCTTGTCCATTCCCACTAGGGTAATAGGGCGTTGATAGGATCCTTTTGATCTTGTGGTCTTCGAGAAACTTGCTTACTTTGCTGCCGATGAATTATTTCCCGTTGTCGCACACGATCTTGGCCGGCATTCAGAACCGGCATATGATGTGGTCCCAAATGAAGTAGATGAACTCCTTCTCCCTGACCTTATCGTATGCCTGAGCTTCCATCCACTTAGAAAAATAGTCAGTCATAATCAATATAAATTGAGTCGTACCGGGTGCCCATGGAAGGTTGCCAACAATGTCCATTCCCCACTTCATGAATGGCCATGGTGACAGAACTGAATGCAGCAGCTCCCGGGGTTGATGAATCATCGGAGCATGTCTTTGACATACATCTTATTTTCGTACGAACTCCTTAGCGTCCTTTTCCATATCGATCTAGTAGTAGCCGGCTCTGGTTACTTTTCAAACCAATGATTCGGCGCCTGAATGATTTCCACATGTGCCTTCATGGATTTCCCTCAGAACGTATTCGGTGTCTCCCGGTCCTAGACATATCGCGAGCGGGCCATCAAATGTTCTTCTGAACAGGGTTCCATCTTCGGACAAGGTAAACCGGGTTGCCTTCGTATGCAGGGCCCTCAATTCTTTCGGATCTGAGGGCAATTTTTCGGTCTTCAGATATTCTATATATTTGTCCAGTCCCAAGTTAGGCTAGTTGAGTTAATCTCGGCATGGCCTTCTTCCACTACCGATCTCATAAGTTGTACGACTGACCCCGAGTTGAACTCGTCGTCCTCGACCGATGATCCTAAGTTAGCAAGGGCATCGGCCTCAATGTTTTGATCCCGGGGTACGTGTTGCAAAGTCCATTCTTTGAACCGATTTAATGTTACCTGCAACTTATCCAAGTACCTTTGCATTCGTTCTTCTCTGACCTCGAACATCCCATTAACTTAGTTCACCACGAGGAGGGAGTCGCACTTAGCTTCGATCACCTCCACTCCCAAGCTTTTGGCTAGTTCGAGACCTGCAATCATGGCCTCATATTCGACCTCATTGTTAGTTAATTTCACAGTCTTAATAGATTGTCTAACTACATTGCATGTTGGTAGCTTCAATATGATACCAAGTCCGGGCCCTTTTGCGTTCGAGGCACCGTCCGTAAAGAGGGTCCAGATACCCGAGGATATCCCCGAGGTCACCAGCAACCCTATTTCGACCTAGGGTATTAGGGCCGGCGTAAAGTCAGCCACGAAGTCCGCCAATATTTGAGATTTAATGGCGGTCTGGGGTTGATATTCAATATCGTACCCGCTGATCTCTACGGCCCATTTGGCCAATCGTCACGAGAGCTCGGGTTTATGCATTATATTTCGCAATGGGTAAGTAGTCACAACACATATAAGATGACATTGAAAATATGATTTCAACTTCCTAGAGGCGCTTAGCAAAGCGAGTGCCAATGTTTTTAGGTGAGGGTACCTAGTTTCGACCTCACCTAGAGTCCTGCTAACATAGTAAATTAGAAATTGCATACCTTGCTCTTCCCGAACCAGGACTCCACTTACCGCTACCTCCGATACTGCCAAGTACAGGTATAGTTATTTGTCTGTCTTTGCATGTGAAGCAACGGTGGGCTCGACAGATACCGCTTGAGTTCCTCTAAGTCCCGTTGGCACTCCGAGGTCCAGGAGAAGTTATTCTTCTTCTTTAGTAGTGAAAAGAATTGGTGGCTCTTATCGAAGGACCACGAGATGAATCACCCCAGGGTGGATAAGCGTCCGGTTAATCTTTGCATGGCCTTCACGTTGTCCACAACCGTGATATCTTTGATGGCTTTGATCTTTTCGGGGTTGATCTCAATTCCTCGATTGGATAATGGATACCATGAATCCGAGAAATTTACCTGATCTAACTCCAAATGCATATTTCTCTGGGTTCAGCTTCATATTATATTTCTTAATATGCTGAAGGTTTCTTGCAAATGTTTTAAATGGTCCTCTGCTCGCAGGGACTTAACCAGCATATCGTTAATGTAAACCTCCATTGATTTTCCTATTTATTCCTCGAACATTTGGTTTACTAGGCTTTGGTAAGTGGAACCGGTATTTCTTAATTCGAATGGCATCACGTTATAGCAGTATGTGCCGTATTTAGTGATGAAGGAGGTTTTTTCCTGATCACCGGGGTTCATCCGTATTTGGTTATACCCGGAGTAGGCATCGAGAAAACTGAGGATCTCGTGGTCGGCCTTGGCATCGATCATGCGATTGATGTTGGGCAAATGGAAGGAGTCCTTGGGACATGTCTTATTCAAATCCTTATAGTCCACACACATTCTTAATTTATTCCCTTTTTTAGGGACTACCACTACATTCGCTAACCAATCCGGGTATTTAACCTCCAGAATGGACCCTATTTTAAGGAGTTTAAATACCTCGTCCTTGATGAAAGCATGTTTGACATCGGACTAGGGTCTCCTCTTCTGCTTGACTGGATAGAACTTCGGGTGCAGGCTTAGCTTGTTAGTAGTTATTTCTGGCGGGATCCTGTCATATCAAGGTGGGACCCAGCGAAACAATCTATGTTAGCTATAAGAAACTGAATGAGTTTTTTTCTTGAGCTCGGGACTTAACCCCGTGCCCAGGTATACCTTCCAGTCGGATAGATGCTCGACCAATATGACCTGTTCCAGCTCCTCGACCGTCGATTTAGTGGCATCGGAATCACCGGGGACTATAAAAGACCTGGGAACCCCATAATCATCATCTTCATTAGTCCTCTGTTTCTCTAGTTGGGTCGGGGCTGGTGTTGGTAATTGCTATTTAGCTTCTTACTTTGTGACCGAACTTGGCCCCTTTGTTGTTGCAAGTGCGGATACCAGAATCGCCTCTTCGATCGCAAACATCTCCTTTACGGCTGGCTGTTCTCCGTAGATTGTTTTAATCCCACATGATGTTGGGAATTTTAACACTTGGTGCAGAGTCGAGGGCACTGCCCGCATGTTGTGGATCCATAGCCTCCCGAACAAAGTGTTGTACCTCATGTCTCCTTCGATCATATAAAACTTAGCTTCCTGGATGGTCCCGGCGGTATTTACCGGTAATGTTATCTCCCCCTTAGTGGTTTCACATGCCATGTTGAATCCGTTTAGGACCCGGACTGCAGGCACGATTTGATCTTGTAGACCGAGCTGCTCTATGGCCTTCGATCGGATTATGTTGGCCGAGCTACCTAGGTCAATTAACACACGCTTAACTCGAGATTTATTTATGAGTACAGATATTACCATTGCATCATTGTGGGGCTGCACGATCCCTTCCGAATCCTTGTTTTTGAAAGACAAGGTTCCTTCGGGTATGTAATCTCGAGTCCATTTTTCCCTCGTGATGGATACTTTGGTGCGCTTCAACATCGGCCCCCGAGGGACATCGACCCCACCGATGATCATGTTAATGATGTGTTGAGGTTCTTCTTGTTCAATCTATTTTTTAGAATCCCTATTCCTGAAATGATTCTTGGCTCGGTCGCTCAGGAATTCTCGAAGATGCCCGTTGTTGAATAGTCAGGCTACTTCCTCTCTCAACTGTCGGCAATCCTCCGTTCTATGGCCGTGAGTGCCGTGATATTTACACATCTGGTTAGGATCCCTTTGGGTTGGATCAGATTGTAGAGGTCGAGGCCATTTGGTGTCTTTGATGCGTCCGATGGCAGATACAATAGTGGCGGCATTGGCATTGAAGTTGTACTCCGATAATATCGGTGCTTATTTAGGCCCGGCGGGCCTGTCGAAGCTATTTTTGCTCATGAGTCCTCGGTTTCTCTGACCTCGATCACTTCTTCTTTCATTTCTCATAGAGCTCCGCCCGGACCCACTGCTTCTTCGGTCTCCATTGTACGGTTAATACCGATCCCTGTTTGATCTCGATTCACGATCGATGTCTCTTTTGACTCTATCGATGGTTATGATGGGATACACGGACCCGGAAGGGGCCCCAAGCTGATCATCTTCGACCCTGATTTTTGATTGATATCGGTTATGGACATCGGCCCAAGTGATAGCTGGATATTCTACCAAGTTTTGTTTCAACTGCTGTGAAGCCAATGAGCTCCGAACATTGAGTCCTTGGGTGAAAGCTTGAACGGCCCAATCATCAGCGACCGGTGGTAGGTCCATCCGTTCTATTTGAAACCGAGACACGAACTCCCTGAGCATCTCATTATCCCTCTGCTTTACTTTGAAAAGGTCTGATTTCATGGTCTCGACCTTGATAGCCCGACGTGTGTTTTTACGAAAGAATCTGCAAGCATAGTAAATGAATGAATAAAATTAGGAGGTAAGTTGTGGTACCATATCATAGCTCCTTTTGACAGGGTCTCTCCGAACTTCTTCAACAAGACAAACTCGATCTCATCATCCTCCAAGTCGTTCCCTTTGATGGCACATGTGTAGGAGGTAACATGCTCGTTTGGATCGGTCGTTCCGTTGCACTTAGGAATATCGGGGCATGCAAAACTTATTAGGGATTGTCTTTGGAGCCGCACTCGGAGGAAAAAGTTTTTGCACAAATTTCTTAGAATCCAGACCTTTCAATATCGGCGGTGCTCCTAGGATTTAGTCGACCCTAGAATTGTATGTTTCCACCTTTTTGTCATTAGCTTCGATTTTCTTCTCCCCTGATTCTATCCATTTGGTCAGTTCCTTGAGCATCTTTATGATCTCTCGACCTCTCTGTGACCGGTTCATCCCTGCGGGTGACTTCCCGGGACGGATCGGGTTTAATTCTGCTCGGGGCACGACTTTGGTTCTGTAACTAAGCTATCGCCGCCTGTTGAGCCTGCAACATTTTGAAGATCACCCGTAGACTGATCCCGTCTCCTCCAATATTTTGTGTATTTTGAGTTGCCGATCGGGTTCCACCACGGACGCTATTCTTGGGGTGGGTAGGTAGGTTTGTGTCGATAGCCACATATGAATTAGCATCAATTGGGTCTGCGACAGGAATTCCGATGGGATCAACGGGTGGTACCTCGTCACCGGGCGCTATGTTGTTATTTTCACCGTGATGACCGGACTCATTGTTAACATGTAGGGATGCTGATTGAGAGTTCGACATTTTGAGTTTTAACCTGAAATTAGAGACACTTTACAGACCAAGTGTAAAGTAGTGTGTTTTATGAAGATTTGTATCAAATAACCACTATTATCCATAGCCCCACGGTGGATGCCAAACTGTTTACCCTCAAAATCGGATAACAATTAAATTTATAAGTGATTTTAAGGATACGTGGATTAACATGACAAAAAATGATAAATTAAATTGCAATTGGAATAAATAATGATAAAGTAAATGCAAACCACATGAATTGAACAGTCTCAGCCTGGGAAGGTTAATCACCCTTGAGTTGGCCGTACTTCGATCGATGTCAAGACACAGAACAATAAGAGATTAAAGAGAATAATAATATATTACTTTGGAATGTATGTTACAATGTATTTTACAAGTAACCAGACCCCCTTTATATAGTAGGGGAGTCCTACATTAGTTACAACTCTATAAAAGGTAAAACAATCTCTTGATTTGCTGATTGCCGGTTCCTTATTGATACGTGCCGAGATTTTCGTCGTAATATCCAATCGGTCACGGATATTTCGGTCTTCTGTTATGCTAACAATGTTTTTTTGGGGTCGGTTGAACCAGGACCGATTACAGAGTCACGGCCTCGGTGTTATCGAAGGCAAGTGTTTGGTCCCGGTTGCTAACCAAATGGGGCTTGGGGCCGATATTCAGTCCTTTATTGCCATGTCTCGAGCCCGGCCTGTCATGTCGGATGCTAGGATATACTACAAGCTCGATTTTACCCGTATACAGATAGTCCCCTCATTTTTCGGAGAGTAGATGACGAGAAACGATATGAGCTCCTGATTCTCACTTCGATATACCGTGACAGAAACGACAAAATAGTTGAAACGTCCTGTCGGTCTAGTCTTAATGGCATTAAATGCTTGTCATTTGCCGGTCGTCCATTCCTAGATGTGAACCGTCCCTGGAAAACTATAAATACCCCTCCAAGCCTTTGTTCGTTCAAACTCTATATCCAAGCCTTTTTCCCTCGTGTCTAAGAAATTTCAATACTTCCAAGCCCTCATATTCTGGTTACTTTGAGGTCTTTTATAAGAACTCTCATTCGTTTTCATCTCAAACCATCAAGTGTACTCTTTTAACTTCTTCTTTTCCCTCGTTTTTTCTCCATCTTTCAAAGAAATGGCAAAGACTTCAAAATCCGTTCCCCAAAAAGAAACTCCCTCTGCCTAGTGATGATGAGTAGCAAACTACAATATATTAAATATATTTCATTTCGTATGATTTAGATTTATCTTTTGAATATTTAATCTTCTATAGACTTTATTCTTGAGTCCCAGCTTAGTGAATATCTTTTTACTCGTGTGATTTATCTTTTGTTTGTCTTTGCTTAGTTTCTTTTACGCTGTTGTAGAGTAGTTGATGGATCTATACTCTAACCATTCTTTCATGTTTCTTAATTTATCACCATTTAAATAGTAAAATTGTATAGAGAGTTTTGCTAAGTCCTATAGAAGTATGTATATCACTGCATTCTATTTTTACTAGTGACTTGTAGATGACATTTAAAACAATACCGAAAATTAACCGAACCGTACCGATATCAAAGAGAAACCGACATAATTAGGACGGTTTCGAAAAGTTTAATTTTGATTATACATAAAAGAATAACCGAAAAATTGGTATGGTACAAATTTTATAAAATAACCGACTGAACCAAACCATTGACACCCCTAGCGGAAAGGGCATTTGCATTTATACCCAGTTTTGGAGTCACCATTAAACTTTTACCCGCTTTGTACAAAAAATTACAAGTGTACTCACTTTTCGAATAACTTCAGACATACGGGCCTGAAGTAGCAAAAATTTATGTCTGAAGATTGAACTTTAGAATATTTTGCCTGAAGTGTAGCCTTATCAAAGCAAAACTTCAGATATTTTTACCTGAAGTTTGGCCTGACTTACCAAAGCAATCACGCAAACTTCCGTTCATTGTGCAAGGGCAAACTTCAGTTCAATTGTATATGTCTGAAGTTTGAACTTCAGAATGTTTTCCCTGAAGTGTAGCCTTATCAAAGCAAAATTTCAGATATTTTTGCCTGAAGTTTGGCCTGACTTGCAAAGGCAATCAGCCAAACTTCAGTTCATAGTGCAAGGGCAAACTTCAGTTCAATTGTATATGTCTGAAGTTTGAACTTCAGAATGTTTTCCCTGAAGTGTAGCCTTATCAAAGCAAAATTTCAGATATTTTTGCCTGAAGTTTGGCCTGACTTGCAAAGGCAATCAGCCAAACTTCAGTTCATAGTGCAAGGGCAAACTTCAGTTCAATTGTATATGTCTGAAGTTTGAACTTGAGAATACTTTTGCCTGAAGTGTGGCCTTATTAAAGCAAAACTTCAAAATATTTTCACCTGAAATTTGGCATATCTTGCAAAGGTAATCGAGAAAACTTCACTTCATAGTGCAAACTTCAGAAAAATTAGTCTGAAGTTCTTCAATTTGTAGTGCAAACTTTAGGACAAAATAAACTTGTTATATTTGAACTTCAGATAGTGCAAACTTCACACAATTTGTAGTGTAAATTTCCACATCAGTGATGTTGAGAACAAATTGAAAGAAGAAATTATTATGTTACAAGTAAAACTGTAAAATAATTTTAAGTTCAGGATTCTACTTGCCGCTAATAGTTTTCTTTCTTGAATTACATTTATATTTAATGTTTTCTTTTCAACAATCTAACGGACGAACTCCTTTATGAAATCCTCATTAGACTACAACGCAGCAAAGAAGCAATTCGTTGCAAATTGTTTTGCTAGCGTTGGTGCTCTCTAATTTCCTCTAATTACTTTATCATTACCTCTGTCATTCACCATCGAAATAGCGATAGACAAAATTGTGTACTTCATATCCAATCAATAATACTTACACAAAGTCTCATGTGTTTGAGAGAGAAAAGAAGAAGAAGAGGAAAAGAAGAGGAGAAAGAAAGGAGCGCATAGGTCAGGAAGAAGAAGAGGAGGCGTCTGAAGTTGTCAAAATTAGGGTATAGGTTAAATAATTTTAAAAATATGAGTATAGGCTAAATGGGGGCGACCAAATAGGACGTCCGTGCAATTTTTACCTAGCGGAACTACATGGTTTGGATGAGTCCTCATACAGAGAATCACATTATCTTTTATATATATGTAAACCGTTGAATCTTTTTGACATAAAAGAAACTTCTAATGTAGTGATAAGGATAATTCATAAATTGCTTTTAGGTCATAAATTCGAATACCCATTGTAATATTCTTGCATTTTTTATCCCCTTTTTAGAGTTTCTGACTTTGTTATTGGTCGACCATACAGTTTTATTTCGCGCAAATTAGTTTGATTTGATGATTGCTCCCGAATTCATACAGTCAAGTTGGTCATTCAATATTTCGTCAAAAAAATAAATGTTGGTGCAATGTAGTAGTGGTATACTTAATTAACGAGACAATGAGTTCAACAAGAAAATAACGAAGTGTTAAATTTCCAAGGAATGCAAATCTAATACTAGAATCCTTTCAGAACACGTATAAATCTGAAAAACATCTAAAAAACAACAATTAAAATAAGGAGCCTCATCAAATCTCAGATGCACATCCCTGGATTAGAAATCTAAAAGACAAACAACCATCTGTTATTCCCACTACAAACTGCAGTTTCCTTGGGATATACTACGTGTTTATTTTCTCTTAAAGTTACTAGCCAACATGTTTTTACCACTTATGTAGTGAGGATAGGAGGAAGGTAGTCAGATTTAGTACCAACAACCTTGGCCTTAGTGTCAGGGAAGAACTCATTTCCATTTCCAGGCAAATCCGTGATCTCCCCATTGTTAGTAAGTCCAACGGGGTATCGGAGCAAGTGACCAGGCAGATCACTGTCTAGAGACTCACTTGTATAAAGATCCCAGTATTTATCAGCTATTTGATTCACCTTCCTCACGCATTCCTCACTTTCTGGATGTTGGAAGGTGTCGTCAAGCATACCCATGTGCTCGTACCACAATGCCATTCTGAAACCATGAACTTGACCCCGTGCTGGTTGCCTTGTCGTTAAATGATGAGGCTGGTACGCTCCAATTGCTATCTCAGAATCTCTTGCGCCGTCCATGGACCTCTGGTTTATGTTGGCTGATCCAACTATGATGTACTCATCATCAACTGTTAAGAAACTAAGTTAGTACCACGCGATGCTAGCATAACCAAGAATCGATGCAACATAGACTCAATGGGTTCAACTAAACCAGAGAAAGATATATATGTGAAAGTAATTTCATCAAATATTAAGGTCCGAACCCATAATTGCAAAAGTGCAACGGCTTCAGTTGTGAGAAAATAAAGTCGGAATCTATCATGTTTAAATCTTAGATCCACCTCTAAGTATAACTTTATGCAGTACTTATGCAAGAAAGTCTATGTCTCTTGTATTTGTTTGATCAAACAAACAAATCAAAAACCTGATTGTTTACCATGTTAAATCCTTAAAGTATTTCAAGGAACTTATAGAACTTGAAAGTTTTTCTCGCCATATTCAAGACATATAAATTCCATATTTCAGAGAATCAAGTTTAAGATAGAGCAGAAATTTGTGAACCACATCTTACCAATCATCATCTTGGAATGGACATAGATCATGAAGCGACGAGCTTCCTGAGCTCGCTCATAATCAGAATCGGGCTCTGGCTTTTCTGAAGGTTCATATTCTCCGCTCTTCTTCACTTCCCGATTACCAATGCAGAAAAAGGTCAAATAATTCCTGGGGTGGTCGTCAGTACCTTTATCTCTGATAGCCTGAAATATATGTTTATACATCATTTCCATTGTCCTCTTTTGCCAATCTAATATTGCTTGTACGGATGCACTCTCAGGAATTCCTTCTGGCCACATTGGAACCAGAACATATACTGTAAACCTTTCCCCTGCTTCAATCTTACTCACAATCTTCAATGTAAGTTCTTTTGGAATGAGATGCAAAGCACCTATCTCCTCCACTTTCACATCATCACACTGCCAATCGTAACAGCTTCCAAGAAAATACTGATTTTCAATGTAAATGAAATTCTTTGCCCGACGAATAGCAGTGATATAAGCATCCTGAATACTTCTATCGACTATGTTATCTTTGCCACTAACTAGACCCGCCTTTGCTGCATCTTCGGGTGTATCAGGAAAACCAAAAGCTGCCCCGCCATCGATAGATCTGAATAACTGAACATTCCATGTTTCAGGATCATCTGGATACATAACTGGAGATGGTGGAATGATAACATTGTCAAGCTCTCTTAAGTTGACAAGAATATCTTTTCCACCTTGTTTTCTCCATCTCTGCTCAAAATTAAACAGAACATCCCAAGCAATTGGTCCTTCAACTCGAGAGTGAATGTCATGCCAGGGCTCCCTAGGCCCACCTTTGGTAATCGAAGCCTCAGCAAAATTAGGCTGGTGGAAATCATCATGGTGTGCAGTGTCCAGTGTTCTAAAAAGTGAATGGAAAGGTGTATCGTATCTCCCATCACAAAGATCAATGCCACCAACAAAACTCACAATCCTCCTCATGTCTGATTCGCCATTGGGCATGTCACTGTCCACTATTACGAGTTTCTGGTGATGAGTAAACATGGTAGAGATTTGTAAATCCTTAACTATGCTTCCACCATCATCAGGATCCCGAGGGCAAAGTACACAGTGCACGTCAGTATCTTTAAAGAACTCTTCAGTTTCTTCGTCATGAGTGGCCATAAGACCATCCTTCTTCAGCAGACGTACAGATGTTCTGTCATCCCATACAAGCATAAGTACTTTAACGCCATCACTCGCCTTCTTCTTGAGCAGCTCTCCGAGTGTGATATCTCCTCCAGGCTTTTGCCTCCTCGAGTCTCTCAACAAGGTTATTTCAGTATATACAGACCAGCCAGTAATGTAAATCAAGTGCTTTGCATTTGTAATCGCATCAAACACATCTTCCCAACATCTATGCGGTTCATAATATTTACCCCCCGATAGAGGGATTTTAGGAACAAATTTGTCAGGGATATGTGCATCTTGATACAAAGAAACACGACATCCTGATCTCTGTGGGAAGAAAGTGTAAGGGACACCAGGATATTTAGGATTACCTATTCCATGTCCCCAATTACGATCTCGACTGATATCAAAGAACTGTAGCCTCACATGGATCTTAGAACCTTCTTTTATGGGATTCTTGTCTTCATCCAGTATCTCAATCCATTCATCAACTTCTTCCCCTTCCAAGAGTTCATTAACAGGTAAATAAGCTCTTCCAATTAAGGTTGCACCAATGGAATTGTTATCTTTGACTGTGAATACAACATTTGAAGCCATATGAGCGCAGTAGATGTGAAACGACTCATTCCACCTAGGATTGCTTGGTTCATTTTCAATGACTCTGGTTCTTCCAACCCTTGCCTTTTCCAAATCAACTGTGGCATACATTTTAGAAGCTCCTTTGCCAACACCTACAGTCTCCTCGACGGTCTCTTTAATCTGCAAATATGAGATTTCAACCAATCAGAAATTTCATTAGAGGGGGAATCCTTTTCTAAACAAGTTGAAAGAGACCATTTTGTATCTAAGAGAAAGATATGAAGGATTAATGGAAAATTTTCATGAGTGTATGACTTAAGTCATAGATGTCTCGGGAACATTACAGATGGTAAACACTAAATTCATGGAAAAGCGAAGAGTTATACTGCATCGTTTAGTTACATGTTACTTAAAAACAACATTTCAAAATCAGTATTTTGTGCTGAAGAAATGAGGTGGATAAAATACAACTTTAACTTGGCATTGAGAAGAAATAGTGTCCACTGTTCTGTAGGTGTTTCAACACTTACAGGCTCTACTCAGAAACTAATGGACATTATCTGTACATGAAATCATATAAAGCAGCTTCACTTCCCTAAGGGGCAAAGGATTGAGATTTAACCTTTTTCATAGCTGAAACACCACTATTCATCATTCAGAAAACTAAGTAAATACCCAAGATACAGAGAGGGAGAGAAGGACCCAATTAGCAAAAAGTCTTGATGATTTAACACAAGTAGTAAGGAGCATGTGTTTCTGCCAGAAGCATTTTAGGGCAGAGTTAGATTTTTCCACAAGCTTCAATTTGAAGTTTAAAATATCCTTGAATTGCACCATGCTATCTATATCAGGAGACTATGCTCATTCATGATTCATAAACTAAAATAACAGAAGTTTATTCTGCTGTTATTTTAAGAAATTAAGAGAAAGATCAGCCACAAAAAATAGAGTTCATAGGGTGAAAGCTTAAAAGAGAATTAGAGGAACAACAGTGTTAACGGGAATATATCATGGGTTATGAAATACAGACAAAACAAATTCATCAGAGTAAGAAATGGCTACGTCAATCAGAGGCAGACCTAGTATTTAAAGGTGGAGGGGGCATATGAGCAATATATGACCATTTTTGATACATATACACTTATATATTTAGAATTTTTGCCAAGGTTAACGTGTCCGATGACACTCTTCTCCAAACATAGGTCCGCCTTTGACCCTGATTATGACCTCAACTCAACTACACCAATAGAGTAAGACACGTCTACCAGACAATATGGAATTTCACGATTCAGCTGAATAATGTATTAGCATCAGGGGCAGATCTACAATATCGGGTATGGGTTCCCGGGAACCTAGTAACTTTTACCCGAACCTTATATTTGTATCGAGAAATCTATTAAATGTATAACTATCTTTAGCTTGGAACCCATAAGTAAAATCAGCTTCTGGTCCAGTGGCAAACGGAAGAACCAACTAAAGCTGTATTCCTGAATATGTGGCTAGCTAGCGTTCGAATGCCCTTGTTTACTTTTTAGCTTCACTTTTGTTTTTTTCACAAAACAACACCCCTATTGACTTTTTTGTTTCTCTTTTTCTTTTAAAAACAGACCAGCCAACATTAAAAAACTTTCTTGGCTGAAAGTATCACTTTTGCCCAAATACGATTCAAATCCTGGATCCGCCTCTGATCAACATGCTACCAATTTGTTCATTGAGAACAAGGCTACCATTTTAACAGCATACTCTCAGAGTTCAGGCAGAGATTTAGGTTATACCTGCACAATATCTTCACTACCCTCCCCTTCCGCCCCAAAAACAATGGAGGTAAAATAAAATGATAAAACGAACACGAATTGTGCCTATTTCCGTGTGCTATTTACAGCTTTACACTCATCACATACTTATCCAACCCCTATAGGGAAGAACATTCCAACTTCATGTTCATATAGAATTTACAAAACATTACGTAGCATATCAAAAGGGACTACAACTAGCGACTGTGAAAGACTGGGATAATTGATGAATCATAAGACCAAAAAGAAAAAAAATGGATAATGCATTCAAGAATACAGAAGTGCAAAAGACCAATTCAAAATCGATGTATGCATAGTGGACCAGCTCAAATTCAAGTGAAGCTCATATATATTACCTTGCTGAAGAAGTTGCCACCGCCCTTCTCGCGTAGCCTATCAACCTCGTGTACAGTGACATGCAGAGTACCATGAAGCAGAATAGGAGCCATTTTCTCACCTGCTGACAAACTATCAGTGCATGCAAAAAAGAGAGTGCACTAGCAAGGATCAAGAAATTAAGTAAAATAGACCTGAAATCTCACTCCAACAAAAGTGTCGCTAAAAAACATATGTGAGAATATATATGATCCGATGTTTGCTGTAAAAAGAAGTGAAGGAAAAAGGAAGTGGCGATCCGATAAATCTGTGTTGTTAGAGAAATTCGCCCATAGGTATAGCGAAATGCAAAAAGGTTGACTGAGTAAACACAAGTTACAAAACTGCAACATTAATTGTCTTTTGAGGACCTGTTCTTTATGGAAAATAAAATATCTTAAATAAATTAGATCCGGATTTTTGTTTCAAGCCTGATGGATTTGAAGAAAACTAGCAAATTAGAATCACTAAAACCTCACACTACCCGCAATTTAGTAAGTATTGAATACTTTCATCAAGATTAAAGTAGTTTTTTTTTCTTCTAAAGAGAAAAAAGCAACAAAAACTAGCTAATCCCTTCGGGATGGCCCAGTTGGACCTGGGATCGATTTTCCCTCGATGCCTTCTGGGTCGAGCCTGTCGCACAGGGTTTGCCTAGTGCGGTTTATATTCCCTGTGTGGTTTGCAGGCTATTAGCTAACCATAGAGTGCTTACCCGAAGGGCAGAGGTTGTGACAGAGGCTGTAGTGGCTGCGAGTTTTTCTAAGGTTCCAAAACAAAAATTAACTAGAAGTCAAGCGTATCTCCCAACTCCCGCAACACGTGAATAAATGCTAGAAGACACGAGTGCGTGCCATTCAAAATACAGACCACAACACATGATAGCGGCAGCGGATTTTCTAGGGTTTTAAAAACAAATTTAGCTGGAAGTCAAGCATATCTTCCAAAATGCTGGAAGACACGAGTGCGTGCCATTCAAAATACAGACCACAACACATGAATCACACTAAAATTATCAATTTACAAGTTAACTTTGTAGTTGCAAGGTAACTCAGCTATCAAAACTAAAGTAATTGCACGTTCAAGAAAATTGATGTTGGTCCAAGCCACAAAATTGGGG
>AWOL01S0007705.1:60574-107661 GCA_000715115.1 Nicotiana otophora
CCCCCCCGAGTCCCCTGCTCTGAGACAGGGTGATGAGAAGAAAAGGAAGAGGGCTCCGAGTTCTCCGAGCTCATAGAAGAAGAAACCAAGGAGAAGGTTGGTGCGCAAATCCAAAGAAGGCACAAACGCTCGAGCACCATATTCGGATTCACTCTATCGGTTGAGGGACGAATCCGAAAAAGAAGGATAAGCCTTCGATCTGATGGCCCGTGTGTCATCGCAACTCGAGGGACAAGGGGCCTCCGAACCGAAGAGATGCGAGGCCGATTTGCCTCAAGTTAGGGAGGCCAACGAGGATGTCATGGACGAAGCTTCCCAGGATGTGGGCAATGTCCCAAAGGAAGCACATGGTGTGATAGACATTACCGAATCACCCTCTTTCACTGATTCCATGTATAACGAGGCTCAAACGGTGAAGGAACGTCCCAACGAGGGGGCCCACGGAGCAGACGACCCCTTTCGCGGCTTTTTTGATGGTGTGGATTCTACCGCCATGGAGGACATCACCGGATTGGGTGAATTGGAGGTTCCAAAGAAAGGTCCATCTTCGGGAACAAGCGGGCCTTCCTTAAGCCCGAAACTAATCAACCGGTTCCCAGCTCCGAGTGTGGATCCTAACCGGAAGCGATCGATTGTCATCTCCATTCTGGAGGATGCGCGGGTCCTCTCTGACCCTGTAAGGGTGGCCAGTTTCCTTCGGTGTCTGGTGACCGATGAAGACCAAGCCAAGATGAATGAGGTGGACGCGCCCTGCCTGTTCAACAAAGCACAACAGATGCTAAATCGGGTAACTTCAAATACCTCTTAATGACTTTTAATTTGTACTTAGACTAATTTATATATAATCCTAACATTTTTCTTTGTGTCTGTAGGCCTCGGTGCTTCATCATGAGACTTTTCTCCGATATTAAAATGAGCTGAACCAGCTTGAGGCCGAGGTCCGAGGGCTCACTAAGAAGAGAAAGACTTACAAACTTCTCAACGAGTAGCGTGAAGGGGAGGCGAAGAGCCTCTGAGCTGAGCTGGAAGTGGCTCGGAAAGAGCATGCCGACCTGGCCGAGCAGGTAAAAATATTTGAGGTTAGTGATGATAAGCTAGACTCGGTGACTAATGGTCGGAATTCGCAGGTCCAACAGAAGATCGATCGGATTGACCAGCTCCGAGCTGAGATGGATGTAATTAAGGCTGAGACCGAAGAATTGAGAGGCAGAATGGATCGCCAGGCCTCAGAAAAAGAGACGGCTCGGGCGCAACTGACTTTGGCTGAGGTCCAGCTTCGAGCAGCAAAGGAAAAGGCTGAGGTGCAGGCCAAAATGGTTGAGGAGCTCTAGTCTCAGCTAAGTGTGGTTATCTCTGATCGAGAAAATCTTGACAAGGATCTTAAAACGGCCAAGTTGGTGGTATTGGTGGTTAAGGCTGATGCCAACAAGATGGTGGCCCAATATAAGGCTGATGCCGACGCGGCCCAGAATCAAATGAAGGATATCGTCGAGCATGCGAAGAAGCAATCCCGAATGGAGGCCCTCGAGGAGATTCATGCTGGGGGTTTCGACTTGTCGGCCGAAATCGAGAGTGCTAAGGGGATCGAAGCCGAGGCCAAGAAGTTGGCTTATCCCGAGGATGAAGAAGGCTCCGAGGGTTCGAGCGGATCTGAGGGTGGAGGAGACTCCGAAGACCCTGGCGATGAGGCGGGCTCCGGTGAAGACTAGGCTGTTTAAGTGCCTTGTACATTTTTCTTTGTTTTTTGTATTTTTATATTTTTGTACTTTTGTACTTTTGTACTTTTTTGTCAAGGACGTTTGGCCCTTGTAAAGACTATATGTATATATAATACAAGGCTTCCTTTTCCCTTCGACAATTTCTGAGTTTTGTTTTTCTTTGCTTTATTCTTTATGTTTGCAAAGATCGAAATGCCTTAGAATGAAATAATTAGGTCATGTTCGGAGGTTCGAACAGGCCTTGCCTTCAACATTATTTTATTTAAGGCATCGTGGGGGTTCGGTATGATCAGATTTTTTCCCTAAAGTACTAATAATATTTTAGATTATAGTTTGCCGATGGTAGACTTTAGAACCAGTTAAGAAATATTTCAAGGCCTTATTTTTTGTTATGGGTGTCGGGCGTCTCCGAGACATTTTAATATGGCCGTAGCCTTTTAGTTCGGGTGTTTCCCAGTAGGATTGTCACCTCGAGTTATCCGGACTTGCCTAAGAGAACAATCCCCGAATGGGGATGGCCATAGCCTTTAAGGTTCGGGCACTGCCTAATAGGTCTTGTGCCCCCGGGCTCTGATAGCCGGGGCCGTCCGAGTTTGTTTCTGGATGGTAGTCCCCAAGTGGGAGTAATCATTTGAACCTGGATAAAGGCGACCCTTGGGCTCGATACCTTTAGGGGATCGAATGTACGAAATTCAGAAAGAAAAGAAACCTTTTAAGGGACAAGATGTTTATCAGCAAGGTAGAGACTTCCTTTTATTTCTGTGCGTAATATATATGATTACACATGTGTACAAGCTTTATGTCAGGTATCGAGTAGTCTATATGGGCACGGTTTATTCAACCATTTGGCCCTTACAGTAAATCCTATCGATCGAGCTGAGACCATTCAATCGCAAAGTTTCTTTCCTTGCTAAAGTCGTTATCCGAGGGTAATTCTCCCAA
Organism: Nicotiana otophora; assembly: GCA_000715115.1. Classification (NCBI taxonomy): domain Eukaryota; kingdom Viridiplantae; phylum Streptophyta; class Magnoliopsida; order Solanales; family Solanaceae; genus Nicotiana; species Nicotiana otophora. The sequence goes on from AWOL01S0007705.1 coordinate 63,235, forward strand.
GTGTTCGGGGCCGATCATAGAGAGGCCTCAAATACTATTGTCGTGATCTTCGATTCTAGTTCATAACCGGCCTTCGATTCTAAGTTAGCACGATTTACTATTGCCTCGTTAAAAACCTTGCAGGAAAACCCATTTGGGACAAACTCGATTCAAGGGAAGAAGAGTGCAATGCGTGCTTTCAGGCCTAAATATTGTATCGTTCTTTGATGGTTGCCTACAAGTGTTAGTTCGAAATGCAAATAAGTAAAAGGAATGAATGGGGTCGTATCTTAGCAATAGTATCGCTTCAAGTGAGTTATGTTCCAGTTGTTCGGTAGTCGTTCACCGTTCATTGCTCCAAGTTTGTATGATCCCTTTCCGGTGATCTCGATAATTTCATATGGCCCTTCCCAGTTCGGCTCCATCTTCCCTTCGTTCGGGTTCTGGGTGTTTAGTGTGACCTTCCTTAACACTAAGTCCCTGACATTGAAGTGTCAAAGGTTGGCCCTTCGATTATAATACCTCTCGATCCACTATTTTTGGGCAGCTAATCGGACAAGGGCGGCTTCGCGCCTTTCATCTAATAGCTCCAGGTTCGTGTTCATGGCCTCGTCGTTTGATTCCTTGGATGCATACCAAAACCTAAGACTTGGTTCTCCAACTTCGACCGGTATTAGAGCTTCGACGCCGTAAACTAGCAAGAACGGGGTGGCCCCGGTACTGGACTTCGAGATCGTACGGTATGCCCATAGAACTTCGGGCAAGATTTCCTTCCATTTTCCTTTGGCGTCTGTTAACCTCTTTTTGAGGTTTTGAAGTATGGTTTTGTTAGTCGACTCTGCTTGTCCGTTTCCACTAGGGTGGTAGGGTGTTGATAGGATCCTTTTGATCTTATGGTCTTCGAGAAATTTGCTTACTTTGCTGCCGATGAATGGTTTCCCGTTGTGGCATACGATCTCGGCCGACATTCTGAACCTTCATATGATGTGGTCCCAGATGAAATCGATGACTTCCTTTTCCCTGACCTTCTCGTATGCCTGGGCTTCCACCCACTTAAAAAAATAGTTAGTCATAAACAATATAAATTGAGTCTTACCTGGTGCCCATGGAAGGGGCCCAACGATGTCCATTCCCCACTTCATGAACGGCTATGGTGACAAAACCAAATGCAACAGCTCCCCGGGTTGATGAATCATCGGAGCATGTCTTTGAGATTCATCACATTTTCGTACGAACTCCTTCGCGTCCTTTTCCTTGTCGATCCAGTAGTAGACGACTTTAATTACCTTTCGAACCAATGATTCGGCGCCTGAATGATTTCCGCAAGTGCCTTCGTGAATTTTCCTCAAGACGTAATCGGTATCTCTTGGTCCTAGACATATTGCGAGTGGGCCATCGAATGTTCTTCCGAATAGGGTTCCGTCTTCAGACAAGCTAAATCGAGATTTCTTCGTACGTAGGGCCCTCAATTCTTTCGGATCCGAGGGTAGTTTTCAGGTCTTCAGATATTCTATATATTTATTTCTCCAGTCCCAAGTCAGGCTCGTTGAGTTTATCTTGGCGTGGCCTTCTTCCACTGCCTATCTCATAAGTTATACGATCGCACCCAGTTGAACTCATCGTCCTCGACCGTTGACCCCAGGTTAGCAAGGCATCAGCCTCACTGTTTTGATCCCGAGGTACGTGTTATAGAATCCACTCCTTGAATCGATGTAATGTTATCTACAACTTATCCAGGTACCTTTGCATTCGTTGCTCTCTGACCTCGAACGTCCCATTAACTTGGTTTACCACAAGGAGGGAGTCGCACTTAGCTTCGATTACCTCCGCCCCCAAGTTTTTGGCTCGAGACCTGCAATCATGGCCTCATATTCGTCCTCGTTGTTAGTCAATTTTACAGTCCTAATAGATTGTCTAACTATATTGCCTGTTGGTGGCTTCAATACGATGCCAAGTCCGGACCCTTTTGTGTTCGAGGCACCGTCTGTAAAAAGGGTTCAAATCCCCGAAGAAGTCCTCGAGTTCAACAACAACTCTCTTTCGACCTCGGGTATTAGGGCCGGCGTAAAGTCGGTCACAAAGTCTGCCAAATTTTGAGATTTAATGGCGATCCAGGGCCGATATTCAATATCGTACCCACTGATTTTCACGGCCCATCTGGCCAACCATCCTGAGAGCTTGGGCTTATACATTACATTCCTCAATGGGTAAGTAGTCACAACATATATAGGGTGACATTGGAAGTATGGTTTTAGCTTTCTAGAGGCGCTTAGCAAAGCGAGCGCCAACTTTTCTAGGTAAGGGTACCTAGTTTCGGCCTCTCCAAGGGTCCTACTAATATAGTAGATTGGAAGTTGCGTACCTTTCTCTTCTTGGACCAGGATTCCACTTACCGCTATCTCCCATACTGCCAAGTACAGGTACAGTTGTTCATCTGTCTTCGGCGTGTGAAGTAGCGGTGGGATCGATAGGTATCACTTAAGTTCCTCCAAGGCCCGTTGGCACTCCGGGGTCCATGAGAAGTTATTCTTCTTCTTCAAAAGTGAGAAGAATCGGTGGCTCTTATCGGAGGAACTCGAGATGAATCGCTCCATGGCGGCTATGTGTCCAGTTAATCTTTGCACGACCTTCACGTTGTCCACAACCGTGATATCTTCGATGGCTTTGATCTTGGCGGGGTTGATCTCGATTCCCCGGTTGGATACCATGAATTCGAGGAATTTACCTAATCCTACTCCAAATACACACTTCTCCGTGTTCAGTTTCATATTGTATTTCTTCAATATGCTAAACATTTCCTGCAAATGTTTCAAATGGTCCTCTGCTCGTAGGGAGTTGACCAACATATCGTCAATGTAAAGCTCCATTGATTTTCCTATTTGTTCCTCGAACATCCAGTTTACTAGGCGTTGGTAAGTGGCACCGATATTTTTAATCCAAATGGCATCACATTATAGCAGTTGGTGTCGTACTTAGTGATAAAGGAGGTTTTTTCTTGATCGTCCGGGTTCATTCGTATTTGGTTGTACCCAGAGTAGGCAATGAGAAAACTGAGTATCTCTTGTCCGGTCGTGGCATCGATCATGCGATCGATGTTGGGCAAAGGGAAGGAGTCCTTGGGACATGCCTTATTCAAATCTTTATAGTCTACACACATTCTTAATTTATTCCCTTTTTTAGGGACTACCACTACATTTGCTAACCAATCCGGGTATTTAACCTCCTGAATGGACCCTATTTTAAGGAGTTTAGATACCCCATCCTTGATGAAGGCATGTTTGACCTCGACTGGGGTCTCCTCTTCTGCTTGACCGGGTGGAACTTTGGGTCCAGGCTTAGTTTGTGAGTGGTTATCTCCGGCGGGATACCTGTTATATCAAGGTGGGACCAAGAGAAACAATCTTTGTTAGCTATAAGGAATTGAATGAGTTTTTTCCTGAGCTCGGTACATAACCCCGTGCCCAGGTATACCTTTCGATCGGGTAAGTCTTCGGTTAGTACAACTTGTTCCAGTTCCTCGACTATTGATTTTGTAGCGTCGGAATCGTCGGGGATTATGAAAGATCTGGGGACTCCGTAGTCGTCGTCCTCGTCTACCCCTCAATCGGTCCTCCGATCCTATCGAGGCTGGTGTCAGCGATTGCTATTTGGCTTCGGCTTTGACCATCCGATTCGGATCCTCCGTTGTTGAGAGTGTGGATGCCGGGATCACCTCATCGACCGTAAACATCTCCTTGGCGGCCAGTTATTCCCCATAAATCATTTTGACTCCTCCGGGTGTTGGGAATTTTAGCACCTGCTGCAGTGTCGAGGGTATTGCCCTCATGTTGTGAATCCATGGTCTCCCGAACAGAGCGTTGTATCTCATATCCCCTTTGATTACAAAGAACTTGGATTCCTGTATGGTTCTGGTAACGTTCACCGGTAATGTTATGTCCCCTTTAGTGGTCTCGCATGCCATATTGAACCCGTTCAGGACTCAGAACGCAGGTACGATCTGATCTTGTAGGCCGAGTTGTTCCACGACCCTTGATCTGATGATGTTTGTTGAGCTACCTGGATCAATTAACACACGCTTAATTCGAGATATATTAACGAGTACCGATATTACCAGTGCATCGTTATGGGACTGCACGATCCCCTCAGCGTCTTCATCGTTGAAAGATAAGGTTTCTTCCGGTACGTAATCCCGAGTCCGTTTTTCCCTTGTGATGGATACTTTGGTGCGCTTCAGCATCGGACCCTGAGAATGTTGACTCCACCGATGATCATGTTAATGACGTGCTGAGGCTCTTCCTGCTCAGTCTGCTTATTAGAGTCTCTGTTCCTGAAGTGGTTCTTGGCCCGATCACTCAGGAATTCTCGGAGATGCCCGTTGTTGAACAGTTGGGCCACCTCTTCTCTTACTATCGACAGTCTTCTATTCTGTGGCTATGAGTGTCGTGATATTTGCACATTAGGTTGGGATCCCTTTGGGCTGGATCGTACTGTAAAGGTCTAGGCCACTTGGTATCTTTGATGCATCCCATAGATAGCGACGACATCGACATTAAAGTTGTACTCCGATAATCTTGGTGCTTCTTTAGGCCCGACAGGCCTGTCGAAGCTGCTTTTGCTAATAAGTCCCCGATTGCTCTGACCTCGATCACTTCTCCTTTCATTTCTCATAGAGTTTCGTTCGGACCCACCGCTTCTTCGGTCCCCATTGTACGGCTGATACCGATCCTTGTTTGATCTCGGTTCTTGATCGATGTCTCTCTTGACTCTATCGATGGTTCTGACGGGATACACAAACCTGAAAGGAGCCCCAAGCAGATCATCTTCGACCCTGATTTTCGATTGATACCGGTTATGGACATCGGCCCAAGTGACAGTCAAATATTCTACCAAGTTTTGTTTCAATTGCTGTGAAGCCAACGAGCTCTGAATGTTGAGTCCTTGGGTGAAAGCCTGAACAGCCCAATCATCAGCGACCGGTGGTAGGTCCATCTGTTCCATTTGAAACCGGGACACGATCTCTCTGAGAATTTCATTATCCTTCTATTTTACTTTAAAAAGTTCTGATTTCCTGGTCTCGACCTTGATAGCCCCGACGTGTTCTTTCACGAAAGAATCTACAAGCATAGCAAATGAGTCAATAGAATTAGGAAGTACGTTGTGATACCATATCATAGCTCCTTTTGACTGGGTCTTTCCGAACATTTTCAACAAGACAGACTCAATCTCATCATCCTCCAAGTCGTTCCCTTTGATGGCACATGTGTAGGAGGTAACATGCTCGTTTGGGTCGGTCATTCCATTGTACTTAGGAATATCGGGCATGCGAACCTTCTTAGGGATCGGCTTTGGAGCCGCGCTCGGAGGAAAATGTTTTTTCACGAACTTCTTGGAATCCAGGCCTTTCAATATCGGCGGTGTGCCTGGGATTTGGTCGACCCTGGAATTATTTTCTTCCTTTTTGTCACTAGCTTTGATTTTCTTTTCCCCTTATTCTACCCCGTTTTGTCTGTTCCTCGAGCATATTTATGATCTCGGGGTTAGTCCCCGATTCATTTTCATTCGACCTCTCTGCGAGCGGTTCATCCCTGCGGATGACTTCTCGGGACGAATCGGTTTCAATTCTGCTTGGTGCGCAGTTTTGGTTCTGTAACTGAGCTATCGCCGCCAGTTGAGCCTGTAACATTTCGAAGATCATCCATAAATTGATCCCGTCTCCTCCAATATTTTGTGTATTTTGAGCTGCCGATTGGGCTCCACCACGGACGCTTTTCTCGAGATTGGTAGATAAATTTGTGTTGATAGCCACATGTGAATTAGCGTCAATCGGGTACGCGACCGAAATTCCGATGGGACAATGGGTGGTATCTCGTCACTGGGCACTATGTTTTCATTTTCACCGTGATGGCTGGACTCATTGTCAACATGTAGGGGTGCTGATTGAGAGTTTGACATTTTAAGCTGAGACACTTCAAAGAATAAGTGTAAAGTTGTGTGTGTTATGAAAATTTGTAGCAAATAATCTCTATTATCCTTAGCCCCACAGTGGGTGCCAAACTGTTTACCCTCGAAATCGGATAATAATTGAATTTGTAAGTGATTTTAAGGATACGCGGATTTACTTGATACAAAGTGATAAATTAAGTTGCAATTGAAATAAACAATGATAAAGTAAATTCAAACCACACGAATTGGACAGTTTCAATCTCGGAAGGTTAGCCACCCTCAAGCCAGATGCACTTTGATCGGTATCGCGATACAGAAGAACAAGAGCTTAAAGAGAAAAATAATAATGTATTACTTTGGAATGTGGGCTACAATGTGCTAAATAAATTATCAGACTCCCTTTATATAGTAGAGGAGTCCTACTTTAGGTACAATTCTATAAAAGGTAAAAAATCTCTTGATTTGTCGATTGCCAGTTCCTCATTGATACATACCGAGATTCCCGCCGTAATATCCGACCGGTCACGGATATTTCGGTTTTCTCTTATGCTAACAATGTTTCTTCGAGCTCGTTCGGTACTAGAATCGATTCCTGGATCACGATCTCGATATTTTCGAAGGCGGGCGTTCCAACCCCGGGTTCTAGTCCGGTGGGACTTGGGGTCGATCTTCAGTCCTTTATTGCCGTGTTCCGAACCTGACCTACCATGTCGAAGGAGTGCTCGATTTCGACCGTATACAATGCCTTTGACCATCATACAAAACACAGGTTTTTCCAAAATGCAATATTTATTGAAGTATTGAACACTGTGGTAGTAAATCAAGTATTGGGAACTGATTATTTTCTATGCTCTAGAGTTTCAATTTTTCTGATTTTCTGCACCATATCCGCGGTTTGACCTGGAATCCATGCCTTATGCCTAACCCGTGATACAAAACCATATCTAATAATTTCGGATCGGGTTTGTGAAATAAGCAAATGATTTCGATCCAATTCGGTTAGTTCCTCTAGCCAGTCCAACTCCAATTGCTAATACTTAAATCAGCACTTAGACATTGTTGTCAATTTTACGAGTTAGGAATATCATCAAAATGCTAATTTTCATTCTGTATTATACACCTTATATATTTACCATATTTCATCTTCTTTTATGCGAACAAAAACTCAAAAATGAACCATAATATGATTTTTCTAAGTAAAACATATTTTTAACGAAAAACGAGTCAACTCAATCAAACATGTTCCCAAGATATATATAATGTAATTTGTTGGATGCCACTCTGATTTAGAGGTAAAGCAAGTGAAATGACAAATGAGTTTCCCACTCAAATTCGTTATGATTCCTATTTATCGTGAATAAAACTTAATACTGTCTAATGAACAGATATAAAATAGATACCGAACGTGTCAAAATGGAAGAAAAAACTGATACAAAAGTAACAAATCTCTGTGGGCTAACTTGGTCACGTCATCTCAGTCGGTCGATAAGGTCAGTGTTATAGTACTCCAAGGCCATCCTGTGTAAACAATTCCTAATATCTTAATTCTATGTTTTGTAATAATGTAAAGATTTTGTATAACATTAATGTAATTCATTTATCATGACAAGTTAGTTAATCAATTTATGAATAATCAACAACTCCTAATACTTAACATAAAGATTTACTTGTCATGCATAATCGGGGGCGGCTCAATACTTTAGGGGTCTAAAGCCAAATTTCCATAAGAGGCCTTTAATTTTTTTCCTAAAATAAAAACTTTCATATATATTATTTTTTTGAAATCTAATTTTCTAGCTTTTTGAGATGCAAAATTATGAATAATTATTTTATAATCAATTTCTTCTTAAAATTATTTTTCAATTGATAATATAGTTAATCCATTCAATCTCTCTTGCGTCATGGTTGATCTTAAGTAAGATTTTATCAATTTTAATTTTAAAAAACTTCTTTTAAATTTCTAGTTTGTGATCGAGGGTGGCCAGAGGCAACTGTTACAGGAACTGTTATCATTATTCTATAAGCAATATAAGTATTTGGAAAAGAATCAAATTTTTTTTATGTGATTGAGTATATCGATTAGAGTACTATCATTTCTTTCTTTTTTTTTTTTGGTGGGGGGGAGGGGGGGGGATTGTATCAAAGATTCAACTTTTTTTTTTCTTAAGTTTTGAATCACCGAATTTATACTTTCTATTTGACATATTTAAATTTTAATAAATACTAAAAGGATAATCTATGTGCACGTATTGAAGATATCAAGAAAAACAACGTTATATGGAAATTTAATACTAAAAAGTTAGAATAGAAGAACTTGATTCATTAACTTGATGTGAAAATAAATTTTTGTTGCTTTCAATGTACTTCTTGTAGGCTTTAGCTTGATAGAAGAAAAATGCATAAGAATGAGATCTCTCGAAGGCACAAAGGAAAAATATAATAGTAGTAATGTTTGGTAAGACCTGAGAAAGATTAAAAAAGAAAAACGAATATTATGAAAATCAAGAAAGGAAGTGGAAAACTTAACATAATATTTAATAAGAAAAAGAATAATCACTTTATTTCTTCCATAATTTTTTAGCATTTACACGTTAGCGGCCTATTTTTAAGGAACAAAGATATCTTTCCTTTTGAGTTTTGAACCAAAATATGTAATAGGAGTAAAAATACTTAATTTAAAAACAATTAAAGGGTAAAAAGTGGAGCTCCCTAAAGTTGGGGGCTAAAGCTTGGGCTTTAGTGGCTTTACCCAAAAGTCGGCCCTGCATGCATTGTATGTATAAACTACAACTCAAATATTTATGCCGGTTCCCAATAACCACCGTTTGAGTGATTTGATCTGACTTGAAAAGAAACAATTGTGCCACCCCTATGTGTGCATAATCATTTAAGAGAAATTGGCACCAGATGACAATATACAATAGGAATTGGCAAATTTTTGGCCTTAGATTATATTTGGTAAAGACAGCCTAAAATAATTGATATTATATAACCATATCCAAAAAAAACCTACTTCCTTGTTTATTCTCTTTGTGTAACCCTTCTTTACCTCGCATTGTGGTCTCCCTATCCCTTTCTCCTCCCAATTCCACCTCAAAATTGCCAAAAACTGCCACTTGATAGCCTTCACTGCCTCTCATACTCACCTATCTCTTCTGTCTCTCTTCACTCTTATCGTTCTTGTTTAGGCAAGACTCGACACAAAAGAGAATCCATCAGAATCAAAAAGTCAAGGCCACAAACGGATGAATTAATCCCCCATATGAAATATTTTTGTTTCTAATTGTTAGACTACGATCCTTGGGAATCATTATGAAATATTCTGTCATAATGACAATTCGAAAATTACAGAGAAAATTAGTTGAGACTATTCCAAATCATGAACTTATTGTTTCAAGTCAAAAGATTTTTTTTACGTTCCTCAAGGCCACGTCTGGACTGGATTTATATGTTTCTGCTAAGGGAAGAAAGTCAAGGGCGCTACATCACTATGTATATCAGTGCTAATGGGCTGCTACTTTTTGAAGACCGCAAAGGATGAGAAATTGGCATACAAAGAAGGAAAACAAATTTTAGCATATATATATTTGTGTATATCTACAAGAAATTATGTGTTATACAATGAGAAATACAAAGAAGAAAAATGAGTTTTTGATCTACATTTTGATATACAAAAAATAAAAATAAAATTTTGATATATAGTTTGATATACACAAAGAAGGAAAATAAAGTTGTGATATATGTTTTGGTATACACATTATTTTTTATGTATTATACATGGTGATATATAAAATAATATAATTCTTTTTGTTTTATACATATAGATATATTCAAAGAAGGAATTTGTTTTTAATATATATTATGATATACACAAAGAAGGAAAATAGAGTTTTGATATACATTTAGATATACACATTATTGTTGTGATATACATTTTGATATACACATTATTGTTGTGATATACATTTATTGGCTATTTGGTGCCAATATCTATAACTAAGGTTTTTTTCTGCCAATTATGTGGGTACGTTGTCACACTGAGTCAAAACCCCATGATTTAACAAACAAATTTGAGAAAACAAAAGACATAAATCCTGGGGTTTAACGTAACTTTCATGAAATGACATTGTAAAATTCTAAACTATAAGTCACTACTATAAAGAATGATCCAATAATAAAGCATATTACTTTCTATAATTCGTTCAATTATACTAACAGCGTAAATATTCTTCTATTTTGTAAGTTAATATAAATAAGTCATTAAACAATGTTGAGATGATGATAACTTGTTTGGGACCATGTTCTTATTTTGGCGTAAAGATTTCGCTAGAGCTTTTGAGTTGGTAATCGTGAACTCTATTTTTCCGAAGAGGGAGGAGCATTTGGTTACTTTCCGAAGTATGGTGGCTAAGACTAAGATTGACTATCTTCTCTTCAAGAGGTGTGATAGAGGGTTGTGCGAGGATTGTAAGGTGATTCCCGAGTGAGAACCTCGCGACACAACATAGGCTCCTAGTGATGGAGGTCAGTATTTTGATAAAGCAGAGGAAGAGGTTTGTTCAGGGTCAACCAAGGATCAAGTGGAAAGTTTTGACTAAGTATAATGCGCAGGAGTTGGAGGGGTGGCCGACAACTATGGGAGCCGTGAAGAGTGGTGGGGATGCTAGTATTATGTGGACGGTGACGACGGACTGTATTAGGGAGGCAACGATAGAGGTGTTAAGGGTATCGAAGGATTACCCTGGCGGCCACCGAGGCGACTAGTGGTGGAATGACACGGTCCAAGGTAAAGTGGAAGCAATGAAAGCGGCTTACCTTAAGTTAGGGAAGAGCACCGGCGAAGAGCAGATGAGAGCGAACAGAGAAAGATATAAGGAAGCTAGGAAGGAGGCGAAATTAGCGGTCACGGATGCTAAGGCTGCTACGTTTGGTCGGTTATATGAGGAACTGGGGAGGCAAAGGTAGGGACAAGAAGTTATTTCGGCTGGCCAAAGCAAGAGAGAGGAAGACTCGCGACCTGGATCAAGTGAGGTGCATCAAAGATGAGGAAGGTCAGGTATTGATGGAAGAGGCCCAGATTAAGCAAAGATGGCGGTCGTACTTTCATACACTTCTGAATTAAGAGGGGGACAAAAATACCGTGCTAGAGGAATTGAGGCACTCCGAGAGTCACAAAGACTTTAGGTACGGTAGGCGTATTAAGGTTGAGGAGGTCGTATGAGCGATACGTAAGATGAGTCGGGGCAAAGCAACTGGACCAGACGAGATTCCAGTAGAATTTTGGAGGTATGTGGGTAGAGCATGCTTGGAGTGGTTGACTGGGCTGTTTGGCTGACTGGGCTGTTTAATGTTATTTTCAGGACGAAGAGGATGTCAGATGAGTGGAGGTGGAGTATGATGATACCGTTGTACCAGAACAAATATGATATTTAGAATTGTAACAACTATAGGGATATCAAGTTACTAAGTCATACCATGAAAGTTTCGGAGAGGGTGGTGGAAGGGAGGGTAATGAGGGTGGTTTCTATATCAGAAAACCAATTCGGGTTCATATTGGGTCGTTCTACAACGGAAGCTATTCACCTTATCAGGAGATTGGTGGAACAGTACAGAGATAGGAAGAGGGACTTGCATATAGTGTTTATTGACCTAGAGATGTCGTATGACAAGGTCCCTAGGGACATTCTTTGGAGATGCCTGGAGGTAAAAGGCGTGCCGGTAGCTTATATTAGGGCGATAAAAGATATGTACGATAGAGCTATGACTCGGGTTAGGACCGTGTGAGGTGACTCAGATATATTTTCGGTAGTTATGGGACTATACCAAGGATCTGCGCTCAGCTCGTTCTTATTTTCCCTGGCGATGGACACATTGGCACACCATATTCAAGGGAGGTGCTATGGTGTATGTTGTTCGCTGATGATATAGTTCTAATTGATGAGACACGAGGCGACGTTAATGAGAGACTGGAGGTATGGAGGCAGGCCTTGGAGTCTAAATATTTCAAGTTGAGTAGGACTAAGATGGAATATTTGGAGTGTAAGTTCAGCAAAGTGACAGAAACAAACAGACGTGGAAGTGAGGCTTGACTCATAAGTCATCCCCAAGAGAGAAAAATTCAAGTACTTAGGGTTACTTATCCAGAGAGATGTGGAGATCGATGGGAATGTTATGCACCGTATTGGGGTGGGGTGGATGAAATGGAGGTTAGCGTCTGAAATCCTGCGTGACAAGAATGAGCCACCGAACCTTAAAGATAAGTTCTATAGAGCAGTGGTTAGACCGGCCATGTTGTATGGGGTTGAGTGTTGGCCAGTCAAGAATTCACATATCCAGAAGATGAAAGTAGTAGAAATGAGGATATTGAGATGGATGTGCAGACACACTAGGCTGGATAAGATTGGGAATGAAGATATTAGGGAGAGGGTGGGCGCGGCTCCGGTGGATGACAAGATGCGGGAAGCGAGGCTTAGATGGTTCGGGCACGTGCGGGGGAGAAACCTAGATGCCCCGGTTAGGAGGTGTGAACGGTTGGCTTTGGCAGGTACGAGAAGAGGTAGAGGGCGACCTAAGAGGTATTGGGGCGAAGTGATCAGGCAGGACATGGCGCAGCTACAAATTTTCGAGGACATGGCTCTTGATAGGAAGGTGTGGAGGACGAGCATTAGGGTTGTAGGTTAGGGGGTAGTCGAGCGTTTTTCTCTTTGTATCGGCTAGTCTGATAGTATTTTGTAGAGGAATGCTAGCAGTTTATGTTGTGTTTCACACTTTTACATAGTATTTGTGTTATTGCCCTTTCATTTATTTGTTGTCTCTCACGTTGCTGTTATTATTTTTCTGGTTTCTTTTGTTATTGCGGATCTTTTGTCTCTGAGTCGAGGGTCTCCCAGAAATAGCTTCTCTACCCCTCCGGGTTAGGGGTAAGGTTTGCGTACACTCTACCCTCCCTAGACCCTACTAGTGGGATTCTACTGGGTTGTTGTTGTTGTTGATTTAGTTGTTTGACACAAACAAACAATACCAGTAATAATCAACAAAGACACAACCTTTGTGTCTTTTCTTTCACTATTGTAGTGTTAAGAGAAACTGAAGATTAATTTTACTATGACTTAAATGCTATACAATGAATTAAGTATCCTAATTAACTGGAAGGAATATTACTTCACCATACCATCCTATTTCTTTTCTGATAGTTACTGAATACGATCCTAAAAGGGTACTGCATTGATTAATATTACTTAAATTCTCCCTATAACTCGAAAGTTCAACATTTTACACGCTACTAGTAGCAGCATTTATTTCACACAATTATTCAGTTCTCAGCCGTAGATTTGAAGTAGACCGTGAAATATCATTTTATCAAGGGAAAAGGCCCAAAAATGACCTTGCGGTATTTAAAATGGATTAATTATAACCCCCGTTTAAATTTGAATTCAAAAATGACCATGTCGTTATAAAATGGGTCTAATAATGCCCTTGTGTTATTCAAAATGGATCAATAATGCCCTGATTTGTTTTTTAAAAATGCTTTTAAAAACTGAAAAATATATATTCTATAAAAACTAGAAAAAGAAAGGAATTTGCAAAATATATATTTTTAAGTCTTTTCAGTTTTTTTAAAGTATTTGTTTTGTAAAAACTGAAAAAAAAAAATTTTTAAAAAAACTCTCCTAAAGCAGTGGACTACATATGCATTAGTTTTAAAAAAATAAAAATATTTTGCAAAATCTTTTTTTTTTCAATTTGATATTTTTTCGGTTTATTTTTATAAAATAAAAAAAAGATTTTGCAAAATATTTTTATTTTTTTAAAACTAATGCATATGTAGTCCACTGCTTTAGGAGAATTTTTTTTTTTTCAGTTTTTTTAAAAAAAAAAATTCAGTTTTTACAAAACAATACTTTAAAAAAACTGAAAAGACTTAAAAATATATATTTTGCAAATTCTTTTCTTTTTCAAGTTTTTACAGAATATATATTTTTCAGTTTTTAAAAGTATTTAAAAATAAATAAATTTCAGGGCATTATTGATCCATTTTGAATAACACAAGGGCATTATTAGACCAATTTTATAACGGCAAGGTCATTTTTGGATTCAAATTTAAACGGGGTTTATAATTGATCCATTTCAAATACCAAAAGGTCATTTTTGGGCATTTTCCCATAATGAAGTAAGTACTGCAGATTTCTTTTGACATATTCAGGCAGTCCAGTTCAATTTATCTTCTCAATTTGTCGTTGGCTAATAAAAAGTACAATTCCAACAATACTTATTGCCTTTAGTTCCTTATTTGGGTAAAAATTTAATTCCCGCACTTGACTCATTTATATCTCAATATTTTCATACGCCTAACATTAAGTTTAACGATCGTTTCTTTTTAATACCTCGTACTTATAAACATTAAATTCTCCCCAAGTGCTATTTAAAATTCAATAATATTAAACTTACATTATATCAGTTTCAAGTACACACATTATTATCGGAACTGATTGCTTTTCGTTCTTTCGTCGTAATTATAGCTAATTTTCATCATTGCTACTCACATTATTTCTAATACTGATTAGACTAGGACCCTTATTATATTCCGAAAATTCACTTATTCTTCATTCATAATTTAATCTAGTTTTATTTTAGCTAAAAAGAGTACTTCGTCGAATTGAATGTGATTATTAGACTTAATCAAACTTTAATAATAGAGCAATAAATTCTGGGAAAGCCACATTAAGACATCGGTTTAACGGACCCGAAATAGCAAGGACCACAATACGTTACATTTCTACATTGGGACGTTTTCGTATATATACAAGGTTTAAATTTATTTATCCAGTTTTGTCTACATTTTCATATTTACAAGAAGTAATAATTTTTTTTTACAGAATATATACAAATCCGGTCAAAATCTACAATTTATCTACAACATAAATACATATATTTTGCACAGAATCCGGTTAAAAACTACAATTTACATACAATTTATATACAACTTAATAAGTTGTAGATATTTTGTATACCGTTTCAACATTCGACATACAAAATATATACAATTTGTTCATGTCTTCTTTTGCGAGTTTCAATCTGAAATTTCAACCAAAATCAACTCGAATCTTCACCAAATTGTCTCAAATTTGAGATATAAACTCCAACGGATATTCCCAACCATTTGCAATAACACCCAATCCAAATAAAAAATAATTTCATAAAATTCCATTTTCGAATCCAAAGCTTTGAAGCTTTTTAATGGTTGTCAATATAGTTTTTAATGGATTAACATAGTTTCCAATTCAATCTAGTCACTTCTAATTAATACTATTTTGTTTATTGATTCCAAAAATCTAAAAGAATGATAACTAAAATGATTCCCTTCATCAAAGCTAATTTCTTTCTTATTTACTTCCTCGTTTTCATAGGATCTAAGGCAAGAACTTTGCTAGGTACTAATCTTCTCTCTTTTTTTCACTTAACATTAGTATAATTTCTTCAGTTAATCCACATGAAGATATTAATATAAGAATACATATAGAGAATGAGAGAGAGAGAAAGAGAGAGAGAGAGAGAGAGAGAGAGAGAGAGAGAGAGAGAGAGAGAGAGAGAGAGAGAGAGAGAGAGAGAGAGAGAGAGAGAGAGAGAGAGAGAGAGAGAGAGAGAGAGAGAGAGAGAGAGAGAGAGAGAGAGAGAGAGAGAGAGAGAGAGAGAGAGAGAGAGAGAGAGAGAGAGAGAGAGAGAGAGAGAGAGAGAGAGAGAGAGAGAGAGAGAGAGAGAGAGAGAGAGAGAGAGAGAGAGAGAGAGATCGAAGAGAAAGAGCGATAAGGGAATTTCCTATTCAATTCCTAATATAACGGGATACTTATTAATACTAATTTGTATATAATTGGCAAATTGTATATCAACTTATAATTAAGTTAAAACCTAAATAATGAGAGTAAATAGGTTTCTAATATAGTACATATAGGTAAAAACCCCTTCCATATTAGGTTACGAAATTGAACTAAACATATAATATTTTTCAACGATTTTAAAAGGGACTTCTCTTTTTAAAGTGTCACGACCCAAATCCCTCCTTAGGAGTCGTGATGGCCCCTAGTCTCTAAAATTAGGTAAGCCTAACACTTACTGAATTAATAACAGATTTTAACTAAATAACTATTAAATATGAACCAGATATTTCTATATAAACTAACAATCCCAAGTAGATATACAATATCCCAAAATCGGTAGTACAAGTCATAAGCTCTACTGAGACTACTAGAAAATCTCTAAGTACAACTGTTCCGGAATAAAAATAAACAATACAAAGTAAAATTTCAGAAGGTGACTCCTAGGCCTGCGAGCGCGACGGTAGGTATACCTTGAAGTCTCTACTGCGATACTCGATCAGCTATCTAATGATCAACAAGTTCCGAGGTACTTGGATATGCACAAAAATATGTGCAGCAAGCGTAGCATGAGTATACCACAATGGTACCCAGTAAGTATCAAGACTAACCTTGGTGGAGTAGTGACGAGGAACAATCAAGACACATACTAGACATAATAACATGTACAAGTATGAATATGAAATTAATAGGGAACAATATAAAGCTAAACATGATAAGAATGTTTCTGCAATACTTGCAACAAGAACTAGAACAACAATTAACAACAAGGAGCCAACAGATAATAACGTCATAAAGTAAGCAAAATACAGTTTAAGTCCGGTGAAAATCAAGTAAAGGAAAACAAGTAACAACCCAAATAAAACAACTGCTTTCACACAATATTTATCCAAGAATTTCTCCGAAGTACCACACCTCATAATCACAAATCACAGGTCCCAAATCACGAACCCTAATCACTTAGCATCTTGTGCCCTTGTTACAAATCACAACCGCATGGACAACTCACGTGTCAATACCATTAATACCTCATATTTGCACGCACGACTCACGTGCTAAGGGAGAGACAATATCTAATATTCGCAACGGACAACTCACGTGCTAGCAATAATAATATCTCATAACCGCACTGACAACTCACGTGTCAATAGTACAATATCTCATACGGAAGGCAAGTATAGGAGAATACATGCAAATGATAAATAAACATCAGGGTTCATTTTCTTAGACTGATATGAGTGACTAATTACGGTGTATGCTTGTTCAAGTATTCTATCACGACTCTAGTCAACAAGTAAGATCAGAGACAACGAAGGGCACATAGGAAACAACACAACAAAAACGTAAAATACATGACTCACACAAAGTAGGCACACCGCTACACAAATATTATCAACAACAATGCCCAGGCCATCACAAGTCATCATAAATCATCCCCGATATAGCGCCCCTTGTCTCGCCGCGTGGGCAATAATAAAGTAAATACCCGCCTTATCTCGCCACACGCGCATAATAATATTCTCTCCTTGTCGCTCCACATGCGCAAACTCATATATATAGCCTACCTTTTCATACCACATGTGCAAGTATCAATAATAATAATAGCACGGGAGTACGACAAGTAAATCAACACAAGAATTACAAAAATACAATGAAACGGAAGAATGAGATCACAATGAAAGACATAACAAGTAATAATGGTTTCAAATAAGAATAACTCAACAATGAGAGAGATAATGTGTAACAACAATATCAGATAAGAATAACTCAATAATAGGAGAGATAACATATAACAATAATTTCAAATAAGAATAACTCAACAATGAGAGAGATAATGTGTAACAACAATATCAGATAAGAATAACTCAATAATAGGAGAGATAACATATAACAATAATTTCAAATAAGAATAACTCAACAATGAGAGAGATAATGTGTAACAACAATATCAGATAAGAATAACTCAATAATAGGAGAGATAACATATAACAATAATTTCAAATAAGAATAACTCAACAATAAGAGAGATAACATGTAACAATAATTTTAAGTAAGGATATAATGGAAGAGATAACATGTAACAATGACTTCAAGTAAGGATAAGTTACAATGGAGGAGATAACATGTAACAATAAAAGAGGCAACAACGTCAATTAAAGCATATAAGAGTTTATTTGGCAATAAAGGGTAGAACATGAACCAATCAACTTCAAATAAAACATGTAAGGGTAAATTTAGCAATGGAGAATATAACATGATAAGACAACTTCATTTTAATGTACATAAGGACTTAAGAGTCTAAACCGGTTAAATTGCTACATATAGGCTGCGCACACACTCGTCACCTCGTGTACACATCTTTCACGTAGTTCAAATAGTATAAGTAACCAATCCCTATGGGGTAGTTTCCCCATACAATGTTAGGCAAGATACTTACCTCAAAACCCCTAAATCAACACTCTAAAATAGCTTTTCATTTATAATTCACCTCCGCTCGGCTCAAATCTAACCAGAATCGACTTTAACATCAAACAATGCAAGAGAACTCAATTTCAATAAATAAAGCTATGATCTTTACACAATTCCTCAAAAGTCAATAAAAGTCAACCCCGGGCTCACCTGGTCAAAACTCAGATCCAAGGGTGGATTTTGACTATCCATAACTGCAACGACCCGACTTATCGTTTTAAGAATTTACGCCTCATTCAGCGACTTAAGGTCCCGAGCAACTTTGTAATACATATTATGACTTGCGTGTGTGGTCGAGTTTGGTTTTTGGAAGGTTCGCAATTAAATTGAAAGAACAATCCTTATTTTTGAAGTTTAAATAAAAAGAGTTGACCGAAGTTTGACTTTTGAGAAAACGACTCCGGAATAGAATTTTGATGATGTCAATAGCTTCGCATGCTGATTTTGGACTTAGGCATATGTACGGATTTGGATTTGGAGGTCTGTAGGACACTTTGACGCATTTTGGCTAAAGTTGGAAAATGGAAGATTTTTAGAAAGCTTGACCGGAAGTTGACTTTATTGACATCGGGATCGAAATTAGATTCCGGAAATTGGAAAAACTCCATTATGTCATTTAAGACTCGTGTGTAAAAATTTGAAGTCATTCCGGATTGATTTGATACGTTTCGGCGTAAATTATAGAATTTGTAAAATTTATAAACTCATGATTCGATTCGAGGCGCGATTCGTAATTTCGACATTATTTGATGTGATTTGAGCCCTCAGGCAGGTCTGCGTTAGGTTATGGGACTTATTGGTATGTTAGGACGGAGTCCCGAAGGGATCGGGTGAGTTTCGGGCTGGGTTCGGACCATTTCTAGGCCATTTTTAGTTGCTGATTTTTGGCCAGAGAGGTATCCATCGCGATCGCGGATAAACGGTCACGATCACAAAGAGTAATATTGTTGTTTGGATATTGTGAATAGCGATCGCGGAAGCCTTTTTGCGATCGCGTAGAGGAAAATTCTGTTGCACTGACCTGATTTTAGAAGCTTATATCTCGCAATCTATAGGGAATCTGGAGATAATCTAAAAACTAAAAGTTGTAGCCCTTTGTGTCTAGTTTTCAGAAAATCAAACCATTTGCCATTTAGAATTGTGTACAAAATATTATGATGGATACACTACAGGCTGTCTGGGAAGAGTTTGGAAATCGCGAAGAAGAAATTATTGTTGCACAGGGCTGACTTTGGAAGCTTATATCTCGAAATATTTAAGGAATTGGGAGATGAACAAAACATGAAAGTTGTATCTCTTGATGTCTAGTTTTCAAAAAATCAAACCATTTGTCATTTAGAGTTTTGTAAAAAAGGTTATAACCATTATACTAGAGGCTGTCTGGAAGAGTTGGGGAGTTTCGCGATCGCGATTGGTTTTCCGCAATCGCAAAGAGCAAATTTTGAGCTGAAAAATTTTGTGCTTCACGATCACGAACAGTAAATGCCTGGACAGAAGCTATGTTTCGAGGTTCCATCCATTTTAACATATTTGGAGCTATAGAGCTCGGATTGAAGTGATTTTAAGCGATTTTGAGAGATTTTCAAGGAAAACATCGGGGTAAGAGTTTTTAACTCAATTTTGGTTAAGTTACCCGAATCTATTGTTGTTTTTATTATTAAATTAGTATTTGGGGTTGAAAAGGTAGATATTTTATAGACTGGGTGGAGGTCGATTCATTATCGGAATGTGATAAAATTAGTATGGTTGAACTCGTATGAGAATGGGTGTTCGAATTTTGTAAAACTTTTGTCGGGTTCCAAGAGGAGGGCCCCGCATTGACTTTTGGTTGACTTTTTAATGTGAATTTATAAGTCGGTGTTTTATTATTCGGAATTACTTCCGATAAATTTTAATGAAGTTATATAATTTATTTAGCTAGATTTGAGCCGTCCGAAAGTCATTTCACACAAGAAGGCTATTTTGGAATATCAGCCTAACTTCAAAAAGGTAAGTATCTTGCCTAACCTTTAGTGGAGAAAATTACCCCTTAGGCATTGAGTCTTATGTGAAAATTGTGTAATTTTGAAAACTATGTACGCGAAGTGACGAGTACGTACTTGGTTTATATGTGCAAATTACATTGGTTGAAATTCGTAGACGCCCTTATGTATTAAATTAAAAAATTGTTGGAACATAGTAAATCCTTGTTTGTTGAATTTATTTTTATATGATAATTTGGTGCGATTGCCACTTTGATTTTTATGTGAATCCCGTGTTTTTGTTGAGTTGATATTTCCTGGAGATAATTTCATTATGGATTATTCGTTTGCAAATAATTTATTACGTAAATTTAAAAGGAGGCATTAATCTATTTGCCAAACATTTGAATAAAAGAAGGTGTTGTTCCTTGATGAATTACTTTCCCTTTCATGTTGTTAAAATTGGTATTGAGTTATAAAAGCCGTAAATCATATTGAGGCAAAGCGTTAAATTGTGAAATATTATTTTGTTGAGTTGTTCACTCCCGGATATCTTGTTAAGATTTTATGCACATTATGGTCGAGCCATGTGCACCTTATTGTGAAAAATAACGTATTGTTGATTTCTGTGGCAAGTTGTAATATTTGAGCACTTGAGGTGCAATTTTTGATATGTTTTGATATTTGAGCACTTGATTTGCAGTTTGTGATATATTGTAATATTTGAGCACTTGAGGTGCAATTTGTGATATGTGATGATATTTGAGCACTTGAGGTGCAAGTTGTGTTATGCTGTGATAATCGGGCACTTGAGGTGCGAATTGTGTTATATTGTGATATTAATACGCATGCAGTGGTATAAGGTCTGGGTATTGAAACGCATACGGTGAGATAAGGGGGGCTTCATACGCGTGGCTAGTAGGGGAACTATGAGAAGCCATGCGGTGTGATAAGGGTGGCTAAAACGCGGGATGCTATTTCGGGAAAAATATTTTTTTAAAAACTAAATGTGAAGGCTCCCGCGGTGATATAAGGAAAGATTGAAATTTATTTATGATTTGGGACTACGATGCGGTACCTCGGGAGTGCCCTTTGTTGATATTTCTCTATGGTTGTACTTGCCTTTGATTATTTTATTTTTCCGTGATGTGTAAATTCTTGTGTTCTTTCGTGATGTATTATTTGATTTTATTATGTGTTTTGTATTCTTTGTTGTATTGTGTTGGATTTGGCTCTTTGTACAAGACTCTAACGATTTATGTTTCTGGTTTTACTGGTTTTTGAGGTTTGAGTTATTTTGAATAAAAGAAATTGCTATTATGTTTTAATTTAATAAATTTTATATCCAAATCAGTAGCTATCGGATGCTTCATTTTAATTGAAATGTCATTTTCTTCCCCCAAACGAGTTCAAAAATAAGCTCATTTCTTTGTTGATTTCTTACTTAGTTTAAAAATTGTAAACTTACTTTATTGAAAATAAATTGATCATGTGGATCTTATATACATTGATATTTTAGTACGTGAGTTTTCCGTGCGGTTGTAATAGAGATATAGGCACGAGGTGCCGTGAAAGTATGAAAGTGGGCTGAGACCCGTATTTTATGATTATGAAATGAGGTGTCACAAAGTGACTTTTATTTGAAAAGATTATATTCGAAAGATTTTTATTTGAAGAACTTATATGTGAAAGATTTATATTTGAAGGACTTACATTTGAAAGATGTATATTTTGAAGGACTTGATTAATTGGTTGTACTTATGTCCATTATTCGCTTGAGCAATATTTATGGTGTCCTTGCTGCCTTGCTGTTTATATCACTAGTTGATTATTATTGCTATAACTGCTAATTATCTTTCTATTATTTTTGTATGCTATATTGCACATGTTATTTGACTAGTGAGTGTCTTGACTATACCCCGTCACTACTCCATCGAGGTTAGTCTTGATACTTATTGGGTACCGACTGTGGTATACTCATACTATATTTCTGTATATTTTTGTGCAGAGCTAGGTATTGGAGATATCGGATTCGGACAGAAGTTAGAGTATGATCGCAAGGATTTAAGGTATAACTCCTTGGCCGTTGCAGTTCCTTAGGTAATTATAATCGACTTACCTAGTCTTAGAGACTAAGTGCCATCACGATACATATGGTGGGATTTTGGGTTGTGACAATAACCCCACGAGTCCATACATGTATTTTGTTTCAAAATTCGAGTCCAAATTGACTCTCAAATGTCAATTCCTCATTTTTCAAAATATAGACAAAGTTTTCCAAAATTTCACTTTGATTCTCAAGGTTTTGATGTTAAAACTCACATATAATTATGTAAAAAAGTTCAAAACTAAACAAAATCGTTTATCTAATAATTATAGATAAAAATCGCGCTTCAAAATCGCCTCCTACCGAGTCTAGAGTTCAAAGATGTGAAAATGAGACTAAAAATTTCGTCCCTCAGCTTTTGTCCAGGCGCATGTGTCGCAAATGCGAAGAAATTATCGCAAAAGCGAAACTCCTCACATCCCCACTGTCATCGCAAATGCGAACATTGGACCATCGCAAAATTGATCAGGATGATTGCAAATGCGATCACTGTTAAGTCTAACTCCTCTTTGCAAATGCGAACGCATAGTTCCCAAATGCGATCCCAGCAGACTCAAGCCAAACATCGCAATTTTGACTCATATCTCGCAAATGCGAGACCTGAAGCTTCTGTGCAAAAACCAGCAGAACTTAAACTCTAGCAAACACTATGCAACGCGTACGAAACTCACCTGAGCCCTTGGGGCTCCAAACCAAACATCAGCACAAGTCTAAAAAGTATCACACAAACTCGTTTGTGCGATCAAATCATCAAGATAACATCTGTAACCATGAATCGGACCTCCAAAATACATGAAATCAACATGAAACTCAAGAACTTCTAAAAACACAATCGCGCGTCCGATTCCTATCAAATCAAATCGGAATGACGCCAAACTTTGCAGATAAGTTTCAAGTGACGAAATAGACCTATTCCAAGTCTAGAAACAGAAATCCAAACACGATAGCTATGAAGTCAACCTTTGATCAAACTTATCAAAATTCTAAGCCTTAAGTTGCCAACTTTCAGCAAAACAACACAAATCAACCTACGGACCTCCGAATTCGATTTCGGGCATACGCCCAAGTCCAAAATCACGATACAAACCCATCGGAGAAATCAAAACACCGCTACGGGGTTAATTTCACAAAAGTTAAATATTGATCAACAAAGCTTCTAAAGTGAGAATCACTCATCCAAATTTATTCTGAAACATTCGAAAATTAAATCCGACATGCACGTAAGTCATAATACATAATGTGAAGCCACTCAAGACCTCAAACCATTGAACGGAACCTTAAAACTTAAAACGACCGGTCGGGTCATTACATAAAGATAGTTAATTGTATTTACCTTTTAGATGATCTACTTGTATAAAAATAATTTTAACATGTTGTAAGTTAAAGTCTTCCTTAAAGAGTTTATATTTTGACTATGTAAATAAATTTTACGTTATCAAGTTAAGCTGACATGTAATAAGAACAGTGATGTTATCACCGGGCATTGATTCAGGGAGGCTAATCAGGTTGCGGATAGAGGCACAAAACTGCTGATGTTTATATTTACACACAATTTGATTGGGATATATATTTGTTCACATATCTATAGTTTGGATGCTCCAAGCTATCAAATTTCGGCCAGGTCTAGCCCTCCTTCTTCAAACGTACTCTTCTTCTGATGGCAATAAAAGGGATACTCATTCATTTCTTTTAAAAACAAATATGTAATTTTATATATAAGTTTAATATAATAATCTCGAAAATAAAGTAACACTAGCATATGATAACAAGTTACGTTGTATACTCATATACTCCTTAATTGTACTATCTTTCCTTGATGAAATTGCTTGGTAAAATAGTATTCTTGGTCTGAGCGGCTAGCTAGCAGCTTCGAGTTATATTATTTTTTGGCCTTTCACTTTCATTATCGCCAATCGCCATCAAAAGGTAGCACTTTACTCTGCACATGCAGCTATACCAAAAGAGTACCCTCAAATATGGTACTAAAAGGCAATTAAAGAAGAGATATTACTGCAATAGATTGCACTTTCTATGGTGGTGGGCTAGTGAGAAGTCCACGGGACTTTCAGTAATAGTAGTATTAATTATTTTTGAACTACAAATCACTAATCTCACAAATCATTAACTTTCTCCTTGAATGCTCCTCACACAACCTTCGTACAAAGCTTAATTAACTAAGTAATATGCCAGTAAGTCACTACTGTCTTTTATGTTCAGACCCTTATATGTATCCATCTTCGTAAACTAGTTCGGCATCTTCAACTGTACAACTTTCTCTCAGTCTCTCTTTCTCTATCAGCTCTCTGACAGTGTGTCTCCGCTAACTCCAACTATGGTACAGGCAAAGAAGTTCAGAGGTGTCAGGCAACGCCATTGGGGTTCTTGGGTTGCTGAGATTCGTCATCCTTTGCTGTATTTTACCATGCACCTCCACTCTTCCCTCTTTTTTATTTTTTATTTTTCAACACTTCCTAGATTGGATATTCAACTATTAAATTTAATATGCACATAAATTTTCACTATGGGTTGCGTCGCCTACCACTACCTTTAATTCCATATAACTCTATACTAATAAAGATCTTATTTCGTGATCATGCGGATTCAACATTTAAATTTAATGAGTTCAATCTTTATAGGACTTTTACATCACACATTTATTATTGATAACATGACCATTTGATCGTTTTTATGCTCGTAGGAAGAGGAGAGTGTGGCTGGGAACTTTTGAAACAGCGGAAGAAGCGGCCCGAGCGTACGATGAGGCTGCTGTTCTAATGAGTGGACGTAATGCCAAAACAAACTTCCCAGTGGCAGCACCTAACGAAAACGGAAAAGACAACAACACTAGTGCTAATTCGTCTTTCTCCGGATCATCATCATTGTCTGCTATGCTTAGTGCAAAACTTCGCAAGTGCTGTAAATTGCCTTCTCCATCTCTCACTTGCCTTAGACTCGACACGGAGAGTTCCAGTATTGGAGTGTGGCAGAAGCGAGCTGGGGCTCGGCCCGATTCTAGCTGGGTAATGACTGTCGAACTTGGAAAAAGGAAAATAAATGACAACGAACCAACCCTAGAGGGGGTGCAAGAAAAAGATATAGTAACTGCTTCAATTCCAGAGACTTCAATGGAGAAATTAGAAGGCGAAGAACGTGGCATGGATGAAGAAGAACGAATGGCGCTGCAGATGATTGAGGAACTCCTAAACAGGAATTAATTAATCATAATTTACTTGTTGGACAAGTGGGGCTTATTAAACTACTTAGGTAAAATGTTTGGTCTTTACACGAAGATATAAAGCATCAGATATTTTTCCAAACTATAATAATTAAGTAATATGGAGAGTCTATTAAAGTATTTTTCCGAAGTCATTGTCATTGCTGTGTATTCTGTTTGTCCAAGGTTGTGCAACTGTGGTATTATATTTGATAAAGAAGATATAAATGTTAACTGCGATTGAACGACGAATTATTGATATGGACTTCCATAGAGGTAGGGGTGGGCTACAGGGATTTATATAAATGTCGACTTTTTCTGTTTCTAATATAGAAATTAAGTGGTGGGGCTGTGCAATAGGATACATATATCTATAGGCATCTGCATCGATCATAGTGGGACTTAGAAAATGATGGTTACATTCACGTATAGGTCCGCTCTTTGCCTGCAAAATGTCTTATTGGTGTTGAGATATATAAAGTCCTACACACAAAGACGTTAGAAGGAATTTTAATATTTGGCAAGTCAATTTCACGTTTTTAAGTTTATAATATTTAAAAAGTGTTGAGGTAAAGCATTTAAGTAATATAATCTGATAATGTAAATTCAAGGTTAGTTATCATTTTTATCTATTATGTTATCAATTAAGATGTACCTATAATTTATCTTATTTTTGATGATCTGATTTTGCAAATATTTTTTAGAATCTCTAATGCAGAAAACTTAAACTTTATACATTATGGGGTACTCTCATCTCTCAGCGCTCAGCGCTCAACTCAAATGTGCAGGAAAGGTAAAACAAATTCATAATTGATCAGGCTAAATAATATTCTCTTCTAAAAAAAGTAAAGTAGTCTACTAAATCAATATTATGGTGGAGAGAAGCAACCAAACAGCCTTGGATGACATGAAATAACAATATTGGAAATCCTCACCTACCTGTAAATTTATATAATTAGGGCAGATAGAAGAACTTATGTATTATTATCGAGTAGATTTCATTGGTAGAGTAGAGACAAAGCAGGATAAATCTCTACTTGGAGTGAAGTAAATTAAACTACATTCTTAAGTGGCTTCTGTGTTTCGATATCTAAAATTGTTTCATATTATCTCCACCCCAGTCTTCTTTGCATAACTAATTCTACGATTCCGTAAAAGTGCTCCCGAAAACTAGTATATAGGAGTAGAAGATTAAATGAACTAACACCATGAATTTCCATAGTGATGAAAAACAAGCGTATAAACTTGTAATATTAAACACAGGATGACATCCTAATCATAAGCATTTACTTTATAGTTGACAAATATTGTCAATTAGTTAGTATAAGTGGCTTTTTATGACGTTAATTAATCGTCCATGTTATATCAATTGGGTCGCAAAGAACACAACATCTTTACCGAATTTGGAACTAAACCATGATATGTCACTAAACATAA
Organism: Nicotiana otophora; assembly: GCA_000715115.1. Classification (NCBI taxonomy): domain Eukaryota; kingdom Viridiplantae; phylum Streptophyta; class Magnoliopsida; order Solanales; family Solanaceae; genus Nicotiana; species Nicotiana otophora. The sequence continues at coordinate 90,217 of AWOL01S0007705.1, forward strand.
CGATGCTTTCAGATGTTTAGTTTAGTAGTGAGCAAACCCGAAATCAGTTTTTGGATAAATGTCTGTATCATGTCACTAGATCAAAAATTGGTTATTTCTGATGTGAAACGACATGGATTATTCTCCAAAAGTTATAACATGTAGATGCAAATTGATGTTTAAATGGAACTACGAGGCGGACACTTAACTAATTCTCAATTTGGAAGCAATTTGATTTGCTTCCAACGTCAAATAGGCAGTTAGAACGGTTACTAGCTCTTAGAACTAATGATTCATCAATGACGGTAATGTTGACTGGTTACATTTCTTCATACATAGTGTACAGAATATTCAAATCCTAGTTCTATGTGAAAGTAAAAGAGTGGATAAACTTTGGTAGGATTCAAATCCTACTTCTATGTAATGCATGGTAGAGTTGTAATCTTTAAGATGCATTCAAAGCCGCATCTTCAATAATTTGCTTAAGAAAATTATTATTGCCATTTAGCACTAGGTATAACATCTGTAAAAGAAAAAGATTTATTAGATATAACATATTTGGTGAGAAAATTAAAAAGCAAAAAGTGGAGGGACTAAGTTTGGTAAACACAGGAATTGGTATGTGGAGCTTTCAAAGTTTGTTCGGAATTCCTTAACTGGAGAATAATAAGCATGTGGTGCAGATGCATTAAGGCCTTGGCCAAGTCTTTTATCTTAACATTTACTTTCATAATGACTTAAATAACTACTGGTGGGGACAGTGTGAATTATAGGTGGATCATTAATTTGTCAATTCTACTCATTGCCTTCACGTTTTAGTCTGTGTTTAACACAGCACGATTAGCTGTTTAACTCTCAATTCCTGTGGTAGCTAGTAAGGTGTGGGAAAGAAAACATTGTTCTACTTGTATGGGTCAAAAATTATCTCTAATATGATCAAACCATGTTAACATTAATAAGGCATTTACGGACTGTCATGTGTTACCAATACAACTTCAATGGATACCTGCCCAAGATCGAAGTGATTCCAGGAACGATGAAGGTTGCGGTCGAAGAGTCAGCAAGGATCAAGGTCGAGAAGTCGTCGTAGATCAAGGTCGAGCTGGTCGAGCATCCTAGACAAAGTTATAACGGCTAGTTTTAAGATAGGACACTAAAGAGAATATTCTAGTGAATATTCTCTGCACCTGTACTATTAGGGTTTCTATGAATATGTTCCCTATAAATACAAAGAGACACAATGATAGGGGACATGAGATATTCACTTGTAAGAAAACACATTGACTTTATAGAGAGAGTCTATCTATATTACAAGCATACGAAAATAACATTTTTACTAAGATTCTTGTCTAGTTTTTCACTTGATCCAAAAACAACCTCAGTGTTCTAAGACTCATCAATCATTCATCATTGTGAGAAAGAATATCCATAGTTCCAACCCCTTTTCGGGTGACTCGCGCGTTTTTATTTATTTAACGGACATTTATTGTTATGTTTTACTATTTAATGCTATCTTCCATCTTTTTGGATCATTGAATACTATTGTTATTGCTCACATTCATTACCATTCGGTCAAATATACATATTATCTGTCATAAAATCGATAACCTTATCTTTTGGATATTATTATTAGCTAAGATTGACTCTATTTTATTTAATCTAATTGGTTGAACCAGGGTCTATATTTTGGGTCAAACAGTTTGGCGCCGTCTACGGGGACGTTTTGGCTAATATTTTAGTTTCCTTTAGATCTACAGCTCATGTGAGTCACTAACTAACAAACCGCAGGATGTTTCTCTTTCTCTGCACGTATGGAAACTTACATGGCAAAGTGATAGGTGACTTCCCTGGAAACCTCATAAACGCTATCAATGAGAGCTGCGAAACTCTAGGAGATGACGTGACACCCACTGCCTACCCCAGGCACGAGAGGTCGCCCCCTCCCCCTCCCCCGTTGCAGCATAACAAAACAACATGGAAAAGGGGCATCCACGTCCACGGGAGAAGGGACGCCACTGGACATGAAAAGGATCCTCGAAGCGTGGTTGACCGATACGTTAGTAAGCGTGCTCAACAAACCTACTCCATGCACGGTTATAGAGACAGCAAGAGCCCATGCAGTGCAACAGGAAAATGAACAGGGTGACCAACCAGACCCTCCAACACCAGGTATAACTCACAATATTACTAACAATGCAGGTGACAGCGTCCTCACCGTTGTTCTAAAGATGATGCAAGAAATGGAGAGAGAAAATAAAGCGCTCAGAGGTCAAATTTAAGAACACCAAGAAAGAGTTGATAAGATATCGGGTGCCCCCACGCTACTGCCAAAGAGGGACATCGGAAGATTCGTAGAGCAGCCGTACAACGAGGAATTAGCCCTGCATGGCATTCCAAAGACCTTCAAAATACCATCGTATATACGGCGGAACAACTGACCTCAAAGATCACGTGACTCATTATGTCACCGCCGTGAAAGGCAAAGACCTCACCAAGGAACAAGTGTCATCTATTTTACTGAAGAAATTCGGCGAAACCCCTTACAGGAGGGGCATTAACATGGTATTCACAGCTACCAGCCCGCTCCATAGAAACCTTCGAAGAAATGGCCGACAAGTTTGTAACGTCGCATGCCGGAGCTAAGAAAGCCGAAACAAGAGTAAATGACATCTTCGCCATCAAGAAATCCTTGGGAGAGGGACTGAGAGATGTCCTTTCCCGATTCAAGAGGGTAAGGATGACCCTACCAAACGTGCTCGAGGGTATGTCAGTCGTAGTCTTTCAGAACGGGTTGAGTAGAGGGGGCTCAAGAGCAACTAGAAAATTACTAAGTCAGTTAATGAAATATCCTCTAATAACTTGGGATGAAATCTATAATGCTTACTGAGACGAAGTCCTAGCAGATGACGATGACCTCAATGGACCAACTCGACAGCTCGTGTCAAGCCTAGGAAAGAATGAAGAGATAACATACAGAAGGATCACCTGATCTCATGACCCAACAGGGAATGACATCAGCCATACATCAGGGGCCCCCGCCCCGCCTTCTTTCCGCTATGATGAAGGCTCATCCAGGCCGAGGACGGGGACTCACCAGAAGAGAGGTATGCCCCCCTTATTATCTGCTTACAATTTTTGTGTGTCGCCTATATAAATAGTTTATTCCCTGGAAATACTCAGAGTAAAGGTGAAATGGCTGCCCAAGATGAGGTCCGACCCGAGCACCAGAAAATCTGACGCCCTCTGCAAATTTCACCAGGAGTGCGGACACAAAACAGAAGAATGTATCGCCCTCAGGCAAGAGGTTGTGAATATGTTGCAGTAGGGATACCTCAACGAGCTACTGAGCGACAAAGGGAGAAACAACTTCGCCAGAAGACGTGAACGCCAAGGCCAGCCGAGGTTACCGTCACCAACTCATACTATCAACATGATCATCAGCGGCAGTGACGACGCCCCCATCAACAGTGTTAAATTCACTACCAACCACAAGCTCAAAAGATCCATCACCTCCGAACGGTATGAAGGACTCAAAGAAAGTATCATTTTCGACGAGTCAGATGCCGACGGTTTGACTTTCCCTCACAATGATGCTCTCATCATTACTTTACGTATTTTAGATACTGATGTCAAATGTATCATGGTGGACGATGGGAGTGGAGCGTGCATTATCCATCCCCGAGTCCTCACCCAGATGAGACTCGATAACAAGATAGTGTCACGCTGCATCACACTAACCAATTTTAATAATGTCGTTGAACGGACATCGGGAGAAATTACACTCCCCGTCTTGGCCGGCGACATAACGCTGGAGACAACATTCCACATCATGGACCAGGCCACCGCATACAATGCCATAGTAGGACGACCATGAATACATCCCATAAGAGTCATCCCCTCCATCTTATAACAAGTAATCAAATTCCCAACATCTTTGGGGATATTCAGCATACGGGGAGAACAACACACATCTCGGGAATACTACCGCATCGCCTTAGACAGCATGATAAACTAACAGAAGAAAGACAAGGAAAAAGAGGCTTAGCAATCAATAGGGCCGAGGTCGACATAAGAAGAGACCAGGGACGTCATCATGGATCCCGAAATGGTTGAAGCTGCGGACTCCACTATAGAGGACCTTGACTTCTATTAGATCCTAGCTACTACAATAAAAAGGCCTACAGGGGATGCAAACTCTGAGAAACGAGTAAATTTAGTTAATTCTTAATAACTAACGCGGATTTGTTTGCCTTCAGCCATGCAGATATGTCGGGCATCCCCAAGGAGATCGCCACACATAAATTAAATGTTCATCCACTCGACCCCCGTTAGGGCTGATCAGATGAAAATGCAATCTCGCCATCAACGATGCCATCCATGATGAGGTGGAGAAACTATTAGAAAATGACTCCATTAGAGAGTGAAAATACCCCAAGTGGATCACCAACATAGTGATGGTCAAAAAGAAAAATGGGAAATGGAGGATGTGTGTAGACTTCACGGACTTAAACAAAGCATACTTGAAGGATTTGTTCCTATTACTACATATCGACCAACTCATCGACGCGATAGCCGGGCACAAGCTGTTGAGTTTTCTGGATGCGTACTCGAGCTATAACCAGATACTTATGGAAGAAGAGGACCAGAAGAAAATCAAGTTCATTACCCACCTAGGAACATATTGCTATAGGGTCATGTCGTTTGGGCTGAAGAACGCAGGAGCTACCTATCAAAGATTGGTCTGGAAAATGTTCAAAGATCAGCTTTCCAAGACTATGGAGGTATACATCGACGATATGCTGGTCAAATCCGTAAAGTCGAAGGACCATATCGACCATTTGAAGGAAGCTTTTGACATACTGAGACAGTAAGGAATGAAACTAAACCTAGATAAATGCGCGTTTGGCGTAGCCTCAAGAAAATTCTTGGGCTTCTTAGTGTCACAATGGGGGATCGAAGCCAACCCAGACCAAATCAAATCTATCGAAGGGATACCGGATCTCCTAACTACCAAGAAACAAGTTTAGAGGTTGGATGGTCGAATCGCCGCCCTAGCGCGATTCATCTCGCGATCATATGACAGATGTCATAGATTTTTGGCGTACTCAAAAAGGATAACGGCCTCGAGTGGACGCCCGAGTGCATACAAGCTCTGCGAGAACTGAAGGCGTATCTGTCATCACCACCCCTGCTCTTAAAGCCCGAACACGGAGAACATCTCCTCATCTACCTGGCTGTCTTCGAAGTGGCAATAAGTGCAGTCCTGATCCGAGAAAGTAAAGGTACGCCGAGATGAGGTACCCACACCTCGAGAAACTAGACCGGGCACTCATCATAGCTTCACGAAAACTTGGACACTATTTCCAGTGCCACCCTATCTCAATCGTTACCACCTTTCCTCTAAGAGATATTTTATATAAACCTGAATTATCGAGGAGGCTGGCCAAGTGGTCCATCGAGCTAAGTGAGGACGATATCACATATCAACCGCGAACATCGATAAAATCGCAAGTGCTCGTCATATTCATCACAGAATTCAACGCAAAGATAATTCCTAAGGTCGAGAAGGAATCCTTCCAAGCTTCTCTTCAAACACAAGACTTATGGGTCCTATACACAGACGATGCATCTAACACTTTCGGATTCAGACTGGGACCCGTACTCAAAGTCCCTATCGTTGAAGTAATTCGCCAGTCCATAAGATGCCTAGATATAACTAACAACAAGGCCCAGTATAAGGCCGTAATTATAGGATTAAGACTAACACTCAAGTATGGGGAGAAACGGTTAAAACTCTGTTGTGATTCCCAGCTCATAGTCAACCATGTCACAGGGACTTTCCAAATCAAAAACAAAGGTTGCAAAAATATCAGACCGAGATCCGTAAGCTACTGCCCAAGTTCGATGACTGCCAGCTCAACCAGATCCCGCGTGCGTAGAATGTTGAAGCGTACGGCCTCGCCAAATTGGCCGCAACCACCAAAAGCCTCACAACTGGGGATAAAAGTGTAGTACGCTTCCTCAACTCGTCACTAGACCAAATAGAGGTAAGATTTGTACGTTTAACCTAGGATTGGCGCAATCGTATTAGTGCCTACTTACAGGATGGCACACTATAGAACGACAAGAAGGAAGCCAAAAAATTAAGAATGCAGGCAGCCAGATACAACCTTCTCCATATCAACCTATACAACAAGACATACGGCGGCCCTCTGGCAAAATATTTAGGCCCAAACCAATCCCAGCGCGTCCTCGAAGAAGTCTATGAAGGCCATTGCGGCACTCATTCCGGCGATCGAGTACTCGTTAGGTGTCTCATACTGGCATAATACTACCGATCCACTATGAAAAAAGACGTCTTAGAATTTGTGAAGAAATGTAAGCAACGCCAGAAATACGCCCCAATAATTCACCAAGAAGACGAACATCTCCACTCAATCAACTCTCCGTGGTCATTCATCAAGTGGGTAATGAACATCATGGGCTAATCCACATCCAATCTGCACCCAATAGTGAGTGGAAACGGTCGTTGGAAGAATAGTACTCAATAAGAGTCGGGGTCGATTATCACATTGAGTTTAATATGGGTGTTAGAGGTATACACTTGATGGGAGCAAATGAAATAACTAAATTGCACTTCCAACAAACAGTTTTGTTTTCTACTTCTAAATTATCACTAATAATTATAAACTAATGAGGCAAAACTAGAAAGCAAATGATTGTTTTATTGTTTTTACCAAATGGATAAAAAGCCTAGGGATGTGACATTCACCTAGGTGTTCGCCTAATGGGTTAAATATATTAACACTTATTTTATTGATCGGGGTGTATTATAACTCTCAACTCTAAGTTACCCACTCAATACCTCTCGGTCATAAAGTGATTTTGCCCAATTTGGCTTTCTTACGCCCAAATGGGTATCAAGCTAAATAAGAGCTCAAGTAGGGTTTTTCCCATCTCTAGTTCAAACCCTTTAATTAAGCTAATCAAAACCTTAATTAGCCCAATTTTTTGTTAGTCAAGTTATCCTAGACTAGATCCCTCTTTTTCAAGTAAAGACCAAGTCAAAAAGGGCATGGATCAATGTTTTCAACTATTAATTCTAAAATTAAAGCATACACAAGGCTAAATAATCAACACCCAATCATAAATAATCATTAAATTAAATACCCATAAGGTTTACACACTAGGGTTGGGTCCAACCCTAGTGAGAGTCTAGCTACTCATAGTGAAAAATGAAGAAAATAAAGAAGAAATGCTAATTAAACTCATAATCTAAGATTAAGTGATAAAATATGGTATTTAAATCCCAAAATAGTCACAAACTTCCTAAACTAGCAAAATACAATGGCTACAGCTGCTCAAACTTCAAAACTTGACCAAAACATGTGATTCCCGTCTATTTATAGTGGCCTAAAATTCGCCGATAAAAATAATCCTCTGGAGGTTCTGCGGCCGCACAATTCTATGTGCGGTCCGCACATTGCTTGGTCTTGTAGGACTTGGATTCTGTAACTGCACAATTTGGTCTGCGGCTGCAATACATCTTCTGCGGCCGCACAATTCTTGTGTGGTCCGCACTTCAGGCAAGGTTTCAAGTATTGGTCATTTGCACTCTCTGAACTTTGAATTCTTTGTCAGTGCGGACCTTGTTCTGTGGCAACATAATTCATGTATGGTCCGCAAATTAGCTTAAAGTCTATTGGGATTCTTCACTTGCTCTGCGGCCGTAGAGGGGATTTCTACGGTCCACACTTTCTTCTTCGGCCGCAGAAATACCTCTGCGGACCACATTTCTTATGTTCTGCGCCCCTTCTTGCCTTGTGAGTCAGAATACTCTTTTTTGAGTCGGATTTCATCGTAAGAGCCCAAACTTCCAACATTCCTGCAACTTGCACACTTTCATTAGTTTTGGGAACATAAATCAATACTTTCAGACTAAAACAAAAGCAAAAATGAGCTACTAAGTGGTTAAAATCCACACCTATCAACTCCCCCAAACTTAAGTCTTTGCTTGTCCTCAAGCAAACAAATTAGTTCCCACCTCCTTAAAGTCAAAGGTCATTTCAGCGAGTCAATGGTGAGTTATTCATACTCAGTTGGGAACAAAAATTACCCACACTACTCATGTACTATCAACAAGGTGGCAAGTCAAATATTCATGCACATATAGTTCTAATGTGACATTTGAACTTCAAGAATTTACTTAACTCATTAAGGACTCTTGTTCTATCATGTAGGTCATGGTGGACTCCAAATGCTTCCTCATTTACCTTCCATTTGCCAAGCTCACTTCAAAAGTTAGCACCCAATCTTAAGCTTCATTAAAGGATCACTCTTCTCTCACAATAATATGTCACAAGTACGGCTTCAAGTACCATAGGCTTGCCCCATATGTAAATCGCCACTAATGTAAGCCCACTAGGTTCGAAATCAAGTAGGACTTCTTTTAGGTTATAATGAAGGCTTTTGGATTAGGGTAGGATACCATATAGGTAAGTGGTTACACATTTCCTTAAGCACTCCACATTTTCATTTCTCGGCTCACAATTACCAATTCTTAGAGGCATTTTCTTTTTATTGAGAATTAGAGAGACTTGACATCACTCTTTCTTATTCATTTCATTCTTTTTCTCCTCTTTTTTATGCTCATATTAAGGATCATTACCTCTTTTTGAATACATCAACCCTTCCACTTATTCTCTTTTGTTTTGTATTTTTCTTTTTGTTCTTTTCTTTTCTTGCCTTCTCTTTTCATAGAGATATTTTCTTTTCTCTTTTTGTGCCTTGATACTTTTTTTCAAATTCCTCATCTCTCCCCCAAACTTATGCTTTAAGCCACTTGTTTCACAAGAATTTTAAGGAAAATCCGGGTGCCAAGAGAGGGTCACGATAAAATGGGTAAAGGCTTATAACATGGTTATCAAATGAGAAAGGCTAGAGGCTCAAAGGGGGTTGACTAGGGGTAACGACATTGGTTGGTAATAGAAAACTCAAACGGGCCAAGGAAAGCCTACAATCACTTCTCAAACCAAGAAAAACTTAGGATTTCGCCTTGAAACACATTCGGGATAAGTTCTAGACTATCCGCACGGATACTTGGACTAGCAACAATTCATCTCACCCCTCACGCAACTAGATTGTAAAAGAGGATAGAGTTGAGAGCCTACAATGACCACATACAAGTTTAAAGATCACTATGGTCCCAATAAACCACTCGATGATCACCAAAGTCAACTCAAGAGTCACAAAGTCACTAACTAGAGCTATTTCTTTCAAAAACCTTGTTTACGTAGTTAAGTGTGTTGGTACCAAATGAAGCATCATTAACTCTTCAAGAATGACTTAATTAGGCCTTTTTATTCATTATTACTACTACTATTATTACCTAAATACAAAAACGAACTCATTCCCTTAAGAAGGTTGTCACGCCATCCATCGTTGGGACGAGTCACCCGGTTCAAACAAAAACTACCTTTGGAAAGAACCGTGGCGTTAAGAAAACCAAAGGCTTATTATCTACGAAAGCATAAAAAAGAAGTTACTCAACAAAACAAAAACTAAAACAGAAAAATAAAGAAGCTAATGGACAATACCTACTAAAGATAGATAAATACAAATAAGAAAAGAAAGAGAATCATCAAATTATTACAGTCCAAATGTATCCAAAATGTGTCAGTGTATCAAATAAACCCCACCCCACCCTCCCAAATAAAAGTAAGCATTGTCCCTAATGCCTAGCAAAATAAGAGTGAGAGAAGAGAGGGTGAAGAAAACTCCCTAAGGATCCTTGGACATCTCAGTGTCCCCAGAAATATCATCTCCCTCAGGATCGGCCAACTGAATCTCATCATCGTCATATCTAGGCATGGCGGCAGTGGAGAACATTGCACGCACTGCCTCGGTAGTGTCGTTAGCAAGGTCTGGTTCCTCAGACTGGCCAGCTGGTGCTACCGGTGCAGATGGTGCTGATGGATCTGGGACGGACTGGTGCGGGTCAAGTAGCATATCAAAAGGAAGATCCCCAGCTATAGCAAGTCTAACCACCTCCTTTTTGAGCTTGTCCACTGATTTCTTGCTTGCCTGGGACTTCCTCATCTTCTTCACTTCCTTTTCTAGCTCCTCAATAAGTGACCCGTGTTGCACTAATATGTCCATGATAGTCTTTTGGTTGTCCAGAATCTTCTTCAGTGTCTCATCAACGTCAGATGGGGCCACTGGTTCATGTGAAATGGACTGCGCTACAATAGTACTAGATAAGTCAGACAGGTTTGCAGTAGCTGTCTCCATCCAGTTGTTGAGACTCACCAATGTCTGGGAGACTCACAGTGCAGATAGTGGAGCAGTGGGCATGGGCACTGGACTTAGAGCTGCCCTAGGGGCTGTGGTAGGAGCTGAGGATGATGGCAGAGGCATAAAAGTGGCACTGGAAGAAGGATAAATAGAGGTGGATGGAAGATTAGTTGTCTCGAAAACTACCACTGCTGGCTCATCATACTGGCCTGTGGTAGTAGAAGGCTGGACTTTCTTCTTTGGGTTGCTCGCATCCATCATTGAATACCAGTCGAATGGCTTCTTGGGCTTCACCTTGGTGTCAAAATCTCTCTACTATACCTTTGTATCAGTGAGGTACTCTATGATAGTGTTGGGATAAGAGTAGGCCGAGCTATCCTGCCATGCTATCAATGAAATGTCGGCCGACAACACAATATCCACATTGTTTGGGTACCCGGCCATGATGGAAGCCATAAGCACCACCCGAGGAGTAGGAATATGAGTCTTATTCTGGCTTGGGTCAAATCTGCTGCAGACAAAGGTTTTCCACCCTTTCGCCTCAAAACTCAAAGTGCTCCGGTGGATGGGAACCCCAGCAGTAATCCATGGTGGAGGTGGCCAGCTAAGATCTCAGATAGCCTAGCTCGGACTTCCTCCTTTATAGTGCACTTCTCCAGATACTCCTTTGGCTCAACATCCTCGAAACACAAATATGTGTTTAGCGTATGCTGATCAAACCTCACCTTGAGGTTGTGCACTTTGGTAACCTTCGCCCCTTTCTTTATATGAGCAACATTGGCATAGAACGCTCGGACGAGGTATTCTTTGACATCCTCCACTCTCTCGGTGAACCACATCCAACCCTTTTGTGCTCTAAATTGCCTTAATATTACCGGGTTGTATGTCTCTAAATCTTTCAATAAGAACTGTCCCTCAAGAGTCAACGACCTCACTGGCCACCATATACGAAAACTAGTGAAGGCAGCCAAGCTGACAAATCTATTCTCCCAAACCTCCTTCTTCTTTTATTTCTCCATACTTATAGTTGTACCATCTCCCCCTTTACCATCATTAGGGATCTCATGTATAATCTGTGCCTCTGGGACTGGTGTAGATGATGGCTTAGAAGCCTGGCTAGCACTCTCCGAACCCTCGGAGGTGCTGTGAGATGAAGAAGACTCATCCCTGAGCTGGTACCTGGCTTGTGGCCTTGACTGTGTAGTTGTCTGCTCCTCATGAACAGAGGCTGAGTTGCCTTCTCACACCTCCCTAGACGAGACATAGGAACTACACTCGAAGAGGTCTGCACCTCTCACTCTGTCGGTTGTGGTTTTCTTTCTAATAGTCTTACACTGGCCAAGGGGCAAGGTACCTCTACCTCTACCCTGGGAAGATTCACCCTTTTCCTTTGAAGTGTCACCTCGGCCTTTCGATCGAACTATTGTCTGTATTAAAGCAAAGAGGATTGTTAGTTTCAATTAATTGTTCAACACATTCAGGACTAATGTAGGTAAGGGAGGAACAATTGGACACAGTGGTGTTATTGATATAACACATGTCTACAGGTGAAAGGATCTGCGGTCCGCACATTTTTGATGTACAGCTGCAGAAGGGAGTCGTAGTCCGCGTAATTTGTTGTGCGGTCTTCAAATTTTAAAATTTGGGGCCGCACTTCTGACTCTCAAAAATGTCAACTCTCTGATGATAGAGAAATGGCCGATCTGTAGCCATAGAGAGAAATCTGCGGTCAGCACATTTTAACTTGCGGCTGTAGATTCCTTCTTTACCGAATTGCCCAAATTCAATATCTGCGGACCACACAAATTCAAGTGCGGCCGCAGATTTCAAAAGTTACAAATAGACCAATTTTTTCTACTTAGGGGTTTTCAATTTCTTGCACAACTAGACATGGCAACATGGTAAAAACACGAAATTACACAAACCCCAAACCCATTAGAGCATGTATTAAGTATACCCAGTCCAGATCTACCCCACATGGACACATAGTTGAATTCTAATAACAAATTGCTTAAAAAGAACTAAAATCCTAAAAATTAAACTAACACAAAATGAGATTGAAGCATACCAGATAGAGTGAGTGTGATGAGTGAATAATCAAGGTAGTGGTGTGTGAGGACAGTTAGAAATCTCCAAAAAACTCAACAGACCAGAAGTGTTTTGTTCAGAGAGGGAAAAGTGTACAATGAGCCATATTCTTCTATTTATACCAACATGTTGAGAAGGGGAAAGAAGTGAGTGCGGCTGCACATTTTCATGTGCGGTCTGCACTCTCTCACCTGGTGAACTCATCTCAGAACTTAATCCATGGTCCGCACATTTTCAGGTGCGGCTGCAGATTTCACGTGCGGTCGCAGATCGACCTCCGCACTGACAAACTCAAACTTCAGAGAGTTGGTATTTTGACATTTCAAATATGCGGTCCACAAGATAAATATGAGGCCGCAATGCTCTTCTGCTATGGCACATAGAAATGTGTGGTCCGCACAAATAAAGTAAGTCACACTCATCCCTGTAGCACACTTCAAATCACATTAGAACACAAATAACACCTAACTACAAAAGGAAAAAGGAAAAGGACATGGGTTTCCTCCCAAGAAGCGCCTTATTTAACGTCGCGGCACGACGCAGAATGCCCTCAAATGAAGTGAATGTCGCCACCACGTGGCTATCTCTAACCTTGCCCACGTAGTGCTTCACCCGATGACCATTGATTCGGAATACTTCATTGTTTTTGTTCTTCAAGTATAATGCACCAAAAGGTGTCACACCAACAATTTCAAAAGGACCACTCCACTTGGATTTTAGCTTCCCGGGAAATATCCTCAACCTTGAGTTAAACAACAATACAAGATCGCCCACCTTGAACTCCTTGTTCCAAATTTATTTGTCATGAAGATATTTCATCTTTTCGTACAAGGACGAACTCGCATAAGCATGGTAACGGAACTCGTCCAATTCATTCAAATGTACAACCCTTAAGCTAGTTGCAACATCCCAATCAAGATTCAACTTCTTTAGAGCCCACATTGCCTTGTGCTCTAGTTTCACCAAAAGATGACAAGATTTTACGAACACCAATCGGTATGGAGACATTCCGATAAGTGTTTTATAAGTCATCCGATAAGCCCATAATGCATCATCAAGCTTCTTGGACCAATCCGTCTGATTAGCATTCATCGATTTAGACAAGATACTCTTTATCTCCCAGTTGGAGACTTCCACTTGCCCACTAGCTTATGGGTGATAGGGAGTCGTGACTTTATGAGTAACATCATACTTAGGGGTGTTCATCATTCGGTTTGGATCGATTTTTCCCCAAAAAGAAACCAAACCAAGTAAGTCGGTTCTTAAAATGTTGGAACCAAACCAAACCAATTAAGTCGGTTTTTTAGGGATTTGATTTTTGTCGGATTTTATAGGTTTTTCAGTTTTTTCGGTTACTTATCGGATGTTTTCTTAAATATGAGACGTACACTACCAAGCACATATTCCGGCGACTATATTTTCAACGTAACACTATCAAATCAATTGCTCTTTGAGAAATCCATCATTTACCATGATATATTGATGATAATTGAATCAAACAGTGATGAATAATTTAAGTAATCAATTAAAAATTGATTATTTTTAACATGAAATTATTCTTGTACTTAGCAAAAGCAAACTACCAATCAAACTAAAATGTAAAGGCAAAGAGTTAGATTATTGTAATAGCAAAGAACTAGACTTAAAATACAAATGATTAATATTCACCATAACATTTTAGAAACTTTATATAAATATATACATATATAGGTGTAATAATAAATTTAAATAGCTACTTCTATGGTCGGTTTGGTTCGATTTTTCGGTTATTTTTTGATTAAAACCAAAACCAAACCAAATTTGATCGGTTTTTAAAATTCAAAATCAAAACCAAACCAAACCTAAAGAGTATCGGTTTTTTTGGTCGGTTTGATTTGGTTTTCGGTTTGGTTTATTTTTTCGGGTTTTTATGAACATCCTAATCATACTTACTAAGTAAAGTGTCAAAAACTTTGCTGCAAAAGTGTGACCCCCCATCGCTTATAATTGCATGTGGAGTACCAAATCTTGTGAAAATATTCTTCTTCAAGAAAGTCACTACACTTCTCATCTCATTGTTGGGTAAAGTGATGGCCTCAACCCATTTGGACACATAATCTACCGCGACCAAGATGTAGGTGTTTCCACAAGAGCTGACAAAAGTTCCTATGAAGTCAATGCCCCACACATTGAAAATATCAATCTCCAAAATGGTCGTGAAAGGCATTTCATTTTTTTTTTGAAATTCCACCAGCCCGTTGACATTCATCACATCTTTTCACTAACTCATTAGCATCCTTGTAAAGAGTGGCCCAATAGAAACTGCAACTAAGCACTTTGGCCACCATTCTTGCTCCACCATAATGACCACCATATGGCGAAGAATGACAGGCCCCAAGAATATCACCTTGCTATTCTTTCGGTATACACCTCATAATCACCCCATCCGTACAAATCTAGAAAAGGTATGGTTCATCCCAATAATAATCTTGACAATCCCTTTTGAGCTTATTCCTTTAGCTTGAAGAGAACTCATCCGGAATGATTCCACACATAAGAAAATTTTCTAAGTCCGCGAACCATGGAACCTATTTCATTGAAATTGCCAAAAATTGCTCATCGGGGAAGCAGTCATTGATTTCAAGGCCATCATGCGGCCTCTCCTCCTCCTCCAACCGAGACAAGTAGTCTGCCACTTGGTTTTCGCTATTTTTCCTATCTTGGATGTCAATATTAAATTCTTATAATAAGATCACCCATCTCATCAACCGAGCTTTGGAGTCCTTTTTTCTCATAAGATAATGAAGCACCACATGATCCGTATGGACAATAACGTTTGCACCCATCAAGTACAGGTGGAACTTCTCAATTGCAAACACAATAGCAAGGAGGTCTCTCTTTGTAATGATATAGTTAACTTGGGTACTATTCATGGTCTTACTAGCATAGTAGATCGGATGGAAAATGTTGTTGATGCATTGCCCCAAAATAGCCCCAACCGCTACATCACTTGCATCACACATGAGTTCAAAAGGCACACTCTAATTTGGAGCGGTGCTGATGGGAGTAGTTGTCAACTTAAGCTTCAATAATTCAAAAGCTCTCATGCAATCTTCATTGAAATTAAATTTGACATCCTTCTCAAGAAGCTTGCACAACGGGTTCACCACCTTAGAGAAATCTTTGATGAAGCACTGGTAAAAACCTGCATGGCCTAAGAAACTATGCACACCTTTCACCGAAGTTGGGGGTGGAAGCTTAGAAATCACCTTAATCTTTGTTTTATCAACTTAAATTCCATTCCTTGAGATTTTATGGCCAAGGATAATGCCTTCCTCGACCATGAAATGACATTTCTCCCAATTGAGCACCAAATTGGTTTCTTCACATCTAGCCAACACTTTGTCCAAATTTGCAAGACAATTATCAAAAACATCTCCAACCACCGAGAAGTCATCCATGAAAACTTCAAGGTAGTCCTCCACCATATCCGTAAAAATAGCCATCGTACACATTTGCAAAGTCGTCGGTGCATTGCACAAACCAAATGACATCCGCTTGAAAGCAAAAGTACCATAGGGACATGTAAAGGTTGTTTTCTCTTGATCTTCTGGAGCAATGAGAATTTGGTTGTAGCCTGAGTACCCATCAAGAAAGAAATGGAAAGCATGACTGGCCAATCTATCAAGTATTTGATCTAATAAAGGAAGTGAAAAGTGATCCTTCCTTATGACTTTGTTGAGCTTGGGATAATCCATAAACACCCTCCAACCGGTCACCGTTTTTGTAGGAATCAATTCATTCTTGTCATTGGTGACCACCGTCATGCCCCTTTTCTTTGGGACACATTAAACCGGAGAAGTCCATGAACTATCAGAGATGGGGTATACAACCCTGGCATCCAACCACTTGATAATCTCTTTCTTGACAACTTCTTGCATAGCCTCATTGAGTATCCTTAGATGTGCAATAGATGGTTTAGAGCCATCCTCCAACTTTATCTTATGCATTCAAAAGGCGGGGCTTATACCCCGAATATTCACCAAAGTCCACCCAATAGCCTTCTTCCTCTTTTGTAGCACCTACACATTAGTCAAACAAGAGGAAATAGTAACCGGTAAAGTAGAACAAGGGCCAAGAATTTTATACCAAAAAGGTGGAGGCTAGGCAATGGTGCCTTAGCCATTTGCACTACTGGCTCCAGTATGTCAATAATGTGTTCCCTAAACGGGTTCACCCCCTCTTGAGTCTCATCCACACTATCATCAATATCAATCTGAACTTCTCCATTAGGTTGCATAACATTGTTCGGGATCTCTTCTTTTTGCATCACTTAATCATCATCAACAAGTCGCCTTCCACTTGAGGTGGGTGCATTCCCGCCTCTTCTACTTCTTGTGATAACCGCCATGGCATGCCCCGTATTTTTACCACCCTTTGGGTTTACTACCGTATCACTTGGTACTGCCCCTTTAGGATGGGAATTTAGAGCTTGAGAAATTTGCCCCATTTGAACTTATAGGTTACAGATTGATATGTTGTGTGAGGCAAGTTGAGCACGACATTATTTTCTATCATTTGTTTGAACATACTTTCAATACGTCCCATCTCATTGTTTGAAGAAATTAAACCATGGGAAGGATAAGAAGGTGGGTTGCTCGGTTGTTGGTACATCAGGGGCCTTTTAAACCTAACCCCCCATTGCCTTGATTGTTACTTCATCCACCTTGATTGCTACCTTCCCAATTTCCTTGGTTGTTTCCACTCCAATTTTCTTGATTGTTGTTGTTGTTATGCCAATTACCTTGATTGTTAGAATTCCAATTGCCACGATTGTTTTCATGTCGTCATTGTTGTTGGTTTGGGCCTTGAAAATTATTTCTTTTCCCTTGAAAATTATTCACATATTGCACTTCTTCATCTTGTTCATTATAAGAATCGTCTTTCTCAAAACCACCATCATCTTGCTAGGGATGGCAAACGGTGCGGGGCGGTGCGGTTGCGGGGCAAACCTGCATAAACCCGCGAAGGTTTCAACCTGCCCCACCCCGCCCCGCAAAGTATAATTTATTGTTTCTAAACCGCCCCACCCTGCCCCGTGCAAAC
>AWOL01S0007705.1:108329-124568 GCA_000715115.1 Nicotiana otophora
ACCCTGCCCCGTGCAAACCCGCCCCGCATAATTATTTTTTAAAATTTTTCTAATTTGATAATATTATCAAAAGACACCTATTCCAATGCATTATAATTTATATATTCGTCTTTCTAGAGAAATTTGATACAATATTTCTTAATTTTACTTCTTTCGTTGGTGTTAATGTATAAGTATGCATCGTTTTGGATTGTAATGTATAAGTTGTGTTTGCGAAACTTGCATCTTTGACAAACCATCCACCCTTTCGTTTCCCATAATAAAACCATTAAAATCCATTACTGCTTCAAAACAAAATAAACAAACAAACAAACGACAACCAATTGATCCATTGCATAGTATATATCAACAACAATTAACTGGTCCATTTTAATGTAAACATGAACTAACCATTCAAAAATCTTTAAAAAATAAAGCACTGAATTGAAAACATGTATTAATATTGTTTGCAATTGTACTAATTGCAAACAGCGAATTGCAAACACATTGAATTGCAGCGACTTTGTGTTTAGACTTTTAAGTTTTAGTTATGAGTAGAGAAGCGTTTTACCTTTTAATTAAAAAAATATTAAAATTTTGACCGGCACCCCGCCCCGCATTAATTTTTTTTTATAAAATTAGAACCCGCCCCGCCCTCGCAAACGCTGTAACCTGCCCCGCACCGCACCCACACCGCCCCATTTCCATCCCTACATCTTGCACATAGTTCTCCACTCGAGTTTGCACTTATGGACCCTTGGTCCTCCTCTTGTTCACCATCACATTCACTCCCTCCATAGCATTAACTTGCTTAGGAGCTTGCACTTGATTTAGTTGGGCCTTTGCTAGTTGAGTCATGGTAGTGGTCAATTTGGTAATGGCTTGCCCATGGTCTTGCAATTCTTTGTGATGGTGGATCATATTCAGATCACCTTGTGGAACATTGGTCCGGGATTGCCAAGTCGCCGACGTTTTCGCCTTCTCATCCAAGATTTCACACACCTCCGCATAAGGCGTAGTCATAAAGGTTGGTTGTATTAATCTCACGATAAAATATTTGTTGAATCATGTTTTTCGTCATATCGTTGTTGGGATATTCCTTAACCATTGTTCTATAGAGCTCACATATCTCGTGTAGTGGTTCATTCAGCTCTTGCTTGAATGCCAAGATCTCATCTCGAAGTGTAGCCATGTGCTCGGGAGAGAGAAAACTTAGCAATGACCTTTTTCGTCAACTCTTCCCAATCGTGGATTGAATGGTTTGACAATCGTTCCAAACAAACTAAAGCTTTCCCCAGTAGAGAGAAGGAAAAAAGCCTTAGCCTCAATGCATCCTCGGAAATATTAAGTCATTCTAGACTAGGTCCCTCTTTTTCAAGTAAAAACCAAGTCAAAAGAGCATGAATCAATATTTGCAATCATTAATTCTAAAATTAAAGCACACACAAGGCTAAATAATCGACACCCAATCGTAAACAAGTATTAAATTAAATACCCATAAGGTTTCACACTAGGGTTGGCTCATAACCCTAGTAAGAGTCTAGCTACTCATAGTGAAAAATAAAGAAAATAAAAAAGAAATACTAATTAAACTCATAATCAAAGATTAAAATGATAAAATATGATGTTTAAATCCTAAAATAGTCACAAACTTCCTAAACTAGCAAAATACAACGGCTACAGCTGCTCAAACTTCAAAACTTGACCTAAAATGTGATTCTCGTCTATTTATAGTGGCCCAAAATTCGCTGACAAAAATGCCCCTCAGGAGATTCTGCGGCCGCATAATTCTATGTGCGGTCCGCACATTGCTTGGTCTTGCAGGACTTGGATTTTGTAGCCGCACAATTTGGTCTGCGGCTGCAATGCATCTTTTGCAGCCGCACAATTCTTGTGCGGTCCACACTTTAGGTAAGGCTTCAAGTCTTGGTCATTTGTACACTCTCTGAACTTTGAATTCTTTGACAGTGCGGACCTTGTTCTACGGTAGCACAATTCATGTGCGGTCTGCACATCAACTTAAAGTCTGTTGGGCTTCTTCACTTGTTTTGCAGCCGCAGAGAGAATTCTGCGGTCCACACTTTCTTCTGCGGCAACAGAAATACCTTTGTGCACCGCACTTCTTATGTTTTGCTCCCTTTCTTGACTTGTGAGTCAGGACACTCCTTTTTGAGTCAGATTTCATCGTAAGAGCCCGAACTTTCAACATTCCTGCAATTTGTACACTTTCGTTAGTTTTGGGAACATAAATCAATACTTTCGAACTAAAACAAAAGAAAAACGGAGCTACTAAGTGGTCAAAATCCACACTAATCATGGGCCCCCTCCCAACAGGGGCGAGGTAATGTATGATTTCCTTTAGTTTTAACTGACTATTTCTCTAAATGGGTGGAAGCAGGAGCGTTTGCCTAAATACGCAAACAAGAGGTAATCACCTTTATATGGAGAAAAATCATCTGTCGATTCGGCCTACCCAAAGAGATCAGTTGCAACAATGGACCTCAGTTCACGGGAAAGAAAAATGTCGAATTCTTCGAGAAATGGCACATTAAGAGGATACTTTTAACCCCGTATCACTCAGCGGATAACGGGCAAGCAGAATCCTCCAACAAGTCCATATTAAACATCATGAAGAAAAAGCTCGAAAATGCCATAGGACTGTGGCCGGAAATACTCCCCGAAGTATTATAGGCATATAGAACCACCCCAAAAACAAGCACAGGAGAAACACCATATTCTCTGGTTTATGAAACCGAAGTAATCATACCGGTCGAAGTCGGATAACTAAGCTTACGGTACTCCCACGAAAGCGGTACTATTAATGACAAAAGTATAAAGCAAGAACTCGACGAGATTGGCGAACGAAGAGATATGGCGTACATAAGGATAGTCTCCCAAAAGCAGCAAGCGGAACGATACTACAACAAGAAAGCAAAAATCCGACCGCTCAAAGTTGGGGACTACGTACTCAAAGCCAAAACCCAAGCAAGAAAAGATCCACAAAAAGGCAAACTAGGAACAAACTGGGACGGTCTGTACAAAATTACCGCCAAAGCAAACAAGGGTTCGTTCCAACTAGAGATAATGGAAGGAAAACAATTAGCAAATAACTGGAACATCAGCCACCTCAAATACTTCAACTTCTAAAAGGAAGAAGTGCCCCCAAGTCGTACTCTTTTTCCCTCACATGAGTTTTGTACCATTAGGGTTTACCCAAGGAGCTTTTTAACAAGGCGACCAAAGGGACACTTTGAGTCAAAGTATGCGAAGGAAGGACCTTTTTCTATTTCATTGCCCGACTCCTCAATACTCTCCAAGTCGAAAATGAAAGGACTAGATAGACTAACTGGGACTGGAAGGCCAGCCAACGCCCAAAGTTTGTAACTTTCTCTAATCATGTAATCAGAACAACAACGTCAAAGTAATAGAAATTTACGTTTATCAAAACTGCCTTAACAAAAGGTTAACTTTGACCCAGATCGAACAACACCTATACGCCCTCGCCCGTACCTCAAGAAAAGGTTAAGTTCGACCCAACTCGAACAACTCCTATCAGCCCTCGACCGAACCTTAACAAAAGTTTAAGTTCGACCCAGCTCAAATAAACATCTATTGACCCTCGGCCGTACCTTAACAAAAGGTTAAGTTCGACTCAGTTCTAACAAACACTTATCGGCCCTCGACCACACCTTAACAAAGGTTAAGTTCGACCCCGCTCAAACAAATACCTAACGACCTTCGGCCGCACCTTAACAAAAGGTTAAGTTCGACCCCGCTCAAACAAATACCTAACGACCTTCGGCCGCACCTTAACAAAAGGTTAAGTTCGACCAAGCTCGAACAAATACCTATCGTCTCTCGGCCACACCTTAACAAAATGTTAAGTTCGACCCAGCTCGAATAAATACCTATCGACCCTCGGCTGAACCTTAACAAAAGGTTAAGTTCGACCAAGCTCGAACAAATACCTATCGTCTCTCGGCCACACCTTAACAAAATGTTAAGTTCGACCCAGCTCGAATAAATACCTATCGACCCTCGGCTGAACCTTAACAAAAGGTTAAGTTCGACCAAGCTCGAACAAATACCTATCGTCTCTCGGCCACACCTTAACAAAATGTTAAGTTCGACCCAGCTCGAATAAATACCTATCGACCCTCGGCTGAACCTTAACAAAAGGTTAAGTTCGAACCAGCTTGAATAAACACATATCGGCCCTCAACCACACCTTAACAAAGGTTAAGTTCGGCCCCACTCAAAGAAATACCTAACGGCCCTCGGCCTCACCTTAACAAAAGGTTAAGTTCGACCAAGCTCGAACAAATACCTATCGGCCCTCGGCCACACCTTAACAAAAGGTTAAGTTCGACCCAGTTCGAATAAACACCTATCGGTTCTCGGCCTCACCTTAACAAAAGGTTAAATTCGACCCAACTCGAACAAATACCTATCGGCCCTCGGCCGCACCTTAACAAAAGGCTAAGTTCGACTCAGCTCAAACTACACCTATCGTCCCTCGGTCACACCATAATAAAAAGTCAAGTTTGACTCAGCTCAAACAACACCTACATTTAACAAAAGGTTAAAATTTGACCAAGTTCAAACAACACCTACCGGCCCTTGGCCACGATTTAAAGAGGTCAACATTCGACCAAGTTCAAATGACACATATCTGCCCTCGGCCACGTTTCGATAGAAGGTTAAACTAAACCGAACAAGAAGCTAAGTCTGACCAAGTTCAAACCTAACCGATCGATCCTTAGACATACTCGATCTATGCGGACAAACGGGTGATTCAACACATAGCTATTCAACCCAGAGACTACGACCAGGCAAAGGACGATGGCAAAAGTATGAAGGAGCAAAACACGAAAAGTACAGGAACAAGTCACGACAAATAAGAAAGGCACAAATGAAAGAAAAAACCAACTTTGATATTTATAGACAAAGGTTTCTTACAAAGTCTCTTGAAGATGCCAGCAAAAATACACAAAACTATAAAAATAATTTAATGCTGCCCATCGCCAACATGACCCACAACGTCTTCACTGGTCCAGTCTTTAATGCCGGTACCACCCCAATTTCCAGTGCCCTCTCCATTCTTGCCCGGAGGGTAAATAGAATCGTACCAGGCCTCGTCCTCAAGGTGATCTATAGCATCCTCCCCGACATCATCTTCTTTGTCGGGGTAAGGCATAGCTGGGTTGTAGCCACAAGCAACCCGAGCCTCACGAGCCTTGACCCGAGCATCCTCAAAATTTGCGACAGGAACGGAGCCATCCACATGTAACTCATGAAGCACATCCAGTCGGGCCTTGGCATGAATCCATTCTTAATATAACTCACAGGGGACGTTCGGGAAGCCGGAAGTCGTACATAAAGAAGGCCGTGCAAGAAGTTTGGCCTTCTTGGCCTCCAGAGCAGCAACTCAATCATAAAGATCGAAGGACATTTTTTCCAACTCCCCAATCCTTTCATCGAGCCGTTCTTTAGCCCTCGCCACCGACAAGTCATTTTCTCGCTCAGAACAAAGGGTTCGGTTTTCCTAATTCAAGGAACTTCATTCTTCTCTGAGCCTCCGACCGAGCAGACTCCGCCTTATCAAGCTCCTCCTGCTTCTCGGCGACCTCGCCGCTGAGAGCCTTCGCCTTGAACTGAAACTATTTAAGTTGGACTTGCAGCTGAACCACTTGGGCTTAGAGATTGTTGCATTGGGCCTCTACGTCCCTACTAAGCTCAAGCTCCTTCTCTTTTCTCCTCAACGTCCCTTCAAGGACTCTACATTTCTCCACATTTTGCATCAGCTCCTCGTCCCTCTTCTTTAAGTTCTCCCTCAGGACCCGCACATCGCCGCCTTCGCGAAGCCGACAGTGGAGCTCCCGATACTTTCCAAGGCACATTATATACTTATCTTTTAGCTTCACATACATTTCTTTACGTCTCCTCTCCCGTCGATCACTCTCAATCTCTAGAATTACCATCTACAAAACAAAGAAAAAGAGTTAGAACTTACAAAGAAACTAAAGTAGAAGGAAAAGAACAAACGAAAGTCATACTTACCCAGAAAGCGAGACCAGCAATGTTATTTGACAGCGTGAGCTCGTTTATTGTCTCGAGGGTCTTACCCTCAACCGCAGAACAAAGAGGACCGAGGGCAGGTACCACTCCCTCGGTATTTACAAGTAGATTACGATCCATTGGAATTGTAATAGTTCTGGAGCCCCCTTATAACCTCACCTCGAGTTAAGTAAGTCCCTCATTGATCATCCTTAACTCATCCAGATCCATATCGGAGTCAGACCCGACATCCTATTCAGCATCAACTTTCTCTTTTCCATCAGCAGAAGAGGGGACATCCATTACATCCCTAGAAGATGAAGCCTCCTCTTGCCTCAAAAATATGAGGCCGTCGTCAGGCATCCCGCCATCGACCGTCTCCCTCGCATGATGCATCGATGCACTCACTTTCATCTTATCCAAATGTGGGACCTCAAAGTCTACGATAGTTCTCTCTCCAAAATGCATTGTGGCTATCTCTCAAAGAACGAAGTCGCCTTATTCCATGTCGATGGCTACTCGCCTATCTCCTCCTATATCCATGGCTCTCCTCTTACGAGGCATTAGACTACCGTCCTCGGGAGAGATATCGCCGTCCTCATCGACCAACGAAAAGAGTTGAGGAGCGAAAGCGGCGAATGGAATGGAAACATGTTCTTGGACTGAGACAGTCGAGGGAGGGGTCAGCACAGAAGCGGCGGTAGCCGCAATAGGGGAAGAAGACGAAGGTGCAACAACCTTCCTCTGAGAGGATGGCACCAGTGCTCGGCTCCTTCGAGAAGACCCCATCCCTTGGAAAGAAATAAATGTTGAAGTTAGCAAAATGAATCGGCTTACAACGAAAACTGAAAGGACCACGGGAAAATAGAAAAGGTTACCTGTCGAAGGAAGAGTCGGTCTAAACTTGTTGATGAAGCTCGGCTAGTCGCGGATCCCTACGACGTAGGGGAGGATTTGCTCGACCCAGTCAAAAATGCGCATGACAAAAATGGGAGGTTGATTGTTGGCTACAAGAAAAGGGAAAGTCCTTTAATTTATTTCGAGCAACTAAAGGAACACAAACAAAAAACGAGCACTTACGTGTGTAATTCCAAGCCTCGAGAAAGCCATCGACATTAGCCACCATGTCCTCGGTCCTGACGTAGAACATATTGAGCCAGAACTGGCAACTGGCCTTATCGTCCATCTTCACCACCAAATATGTTCCTCCACGATGGCGAAGATTCAGCATCGTTCCCCTATAGAAGCTAGGGGCGAAGAGACGAACCAAAATTGGTCAGCATTCTAATAATTTTGTCGACGTATGGCGCAAGCTGAGCAGGACAGATGCCATAGTGACGAAAACATTCCTCCACCAATGGAAGGAGGGGGAAAGAATAACCGGTGAGAAAGGGATAAGTGTATAGAGCGCAGTATCTGGGGCGATGAACCTGCACCACATCCTCACCAGCTGGGATCAGTTCGATATGGTTTGAAAGGCCGAACTTGGCCTTGAGTTCCGCCAATTATTTAGGCATCATCGTCGATAGAAAAATCCCAGGCACGATGTTTGGTGATTTGGTGAGGTCGGACCTAACGTCAGGATTGCGGGGGATTATTTCCTCCACTCACGGGTATGGTTCATCATCAACAATGGTGGAAGCACCTTCCCTATGAGAAGGAAACACAACTGCTAAAGGAGCAACGCAGCTCCCTTCACCAGTGTTTGATGGTAAGTTAGACATGATGCAAGTCGTAAAAAAGAATAACAAGCAGGAAAGAATGGGTATGGAGTAGGGAAACAGAGTGAGGAAAGGAATTTTAGAAACTAAAGGCGAGAAGAAAGATGATTCTCTCGAAAGTTAGAAGAAACAAACTTTAAACTCAAGTCCAAAAACCTTTATTTATAGAGAGCATGGCACTACAGCCGAAAACGGCTCGTCATAATTGGCACCGGAATAAAAACGGCAGATCCAATCAAGGGTTATGCATGAATCGAGGCAACATATCGGGAATATGTCTCATAATAACGCCTGATGTCATGACGTCGTTCTAATCCTTGGACAGGATAACTCTAATAAATCGCCCAGGAAACTTGAGCTATTTGAAATATGCCGCCCACAGAGGGCCACATGGCCTATTCGACACGCCGATTACAAGTCTTGTAGCTTACTTGATAAGTTCGATTGAAAATGACATTATCCGCTCATTAAGCTCACCTGCGAGGATGACCTTAATAAGTGGAGGGACTAACTGTATGGGTCAAAAATTATCTCTAATATGATCAAACCATATTAACATTAAGGAGGCATTTACAGACTGCCATGTATTACCAATACAACTTCAGTGAAGACCTGCCCAAGGTCAAAGTGGTTCCAAAAACGATTAAGGTTGCGGTAGAAGAGTCAGCAATGATCAAGGTCAAGAAGTCGTCGTAGATCAAGGTCGAGGTCGAACATCCTAGACAGAGTTATAACGGCTTGTTTTAAGATAGGACATTAAAGAGAATATTCTAGTGGATATTCTCTGCACATGTACTATTAGGGTCTCTAGGAATATGTTCCCTATAAATAGAAAGAGACACAATGTCACGACCCAAAATTTTCACCTTCGAACTGTGATGGCGCCTAACATTTCACTTGCTAAGCAAGCCAACATTAGAATAATATTATCTATTTTAAAATAATTTTTAAATTTATTAATAACAAAGAAACAAATGCGGAAGTAAAGTCTAAAATGTAGTGAATAATCCATAAACATAACGGAATCTAAATACCATCCCAAAATTGGTGTCACAAGTGCACGAGCTTCTAGATTAATATAAATAAAGACCTGAATAAAATAAAAATGTCTGGAAACAAACACACACTTAAAGTAAAGTATACGAGGACTTCAGAACTGCGGACGCCGTGCAGTTATACCTCAAGTCTCCTCTGGTAGCAGAAATCCGAGAAAGTCTATGGTACACCGCTGGGACCAACTCCGAAATCTACACAAGAAGAGCAGAATATAGTATCAGTACAACCAACCCCATGTACTGGTAAGTGTTGAGCCTAACCTCGACGAAGTAGTGACGAGGCTAAGGCAGGTCACTCATATTAACCTGTACGCAATAGTAGTCAACAACAGTAATAGAAATAAATCAGGTAACTCGTTTTTAATAGTTGAAGCCAACTCATCAGTCATAATCAATTATTATTTCAATCAATTTCCGTTGCAGCGTGCAACCAGCTCATACAACATATTTATTTTCAATCCTCCCATATATTTATTTTAATCAAGTATATATAGACT
The DNA here is from genome assembly GCA_000715115.1 of Nicotiana otophora. Classification (NCBI taxonomy): domain Eukaryota; kingdom Viridiplantae; phylum Streptophyta; class Magnoliopsida; order Solanales; family Solanaceae; genus Nicotiana; species Nicotiana otophora. The sequence goes on from AWOL01S0007705.1 coordinate 117,639, forward strand.
TTTAAATAAGTCTGTTGCGGCGTGCAATCCGATCCCCCAATATAGACTTTTAAATAGGTCTGTTGCGGCGTGCAATCTGATCCCCCAATATAGATATATACTTTCATTTACGTTGCGGCGTGCAACCCGTTCCCCCAATATAACATTAAACAACTCAAATATGTAATAAAAATTACTCTAATAAATATCACGTCCAACGAGAAACTATTAAGTATCAAGGAACACAATAATTATAATTTATTTATGAACAAAGAATGACAATTAGCAATTAATTGTGAAAATCATGAAGAAAATAGGCAGTTAATATTTAGTATGCTAAATGTCAAATAATGATTAAGACACATAAATCAAATAGCATGTAACAATTATTGCAGGAATTCAAGAATTAATATTTGACAAAGAATAGGAGAGAAATAATTATTATAACAATTAATTCATGATTTAAAACGATTTATGATTTTTCAAGTAATTATGCAAACAATTGATTTGACGACGTATAGACACTCGTCACCTCGCCTATACGTCGTTCACATGCATTTCACATAACAAATAGTTTAAGGGTTCTATTCCCTCAAGTCAACGTTAACCACGACACTTAGCTCGCTTTGCAAATTTTCAATCAATTACTCGACCACAACTTTTCCTTTTGAATTTGTCTCCAAAACCATCAAATCTATTCACAAACAATTCGATATACTCAATACGAGTCATAGGAATTAATTCCATATGAATTTACTAATTTTTCGGATAAAAATCCGAAATTTATTTTAAAAAACGACCGTGGGGATAACGTTTCAAATCTCGAAAAAACTTGCAAAATCCAAATACACATTCAGAGACGAGTCCAACCATACAAAAATTACCAAATTCCGATATGAGATTGGCTTTCAAATCCTCATTTTACATTTTTGGAAGATTTTATAAAAATCTAATTTTTCTTCCATAAATTTACGAATTCATGATGTAAATGAGTATGGAATCATAAAATATAATCAATATATGATAAGGAATACTTACCCAATTTCTTCCCGTGAAAATCGCCCAAAACTTCGCCTTACCGAGCGCAAAATGACCAAAACGAGTAAAAATCTCGGACTCTTCGATTTATACACTACCCATGCATTTCCGCACCTGCGGTGCCTGGGCTCGCATTTGCGAGAAAAATCTCGCATCTGCAAAATGGGGCTGCCAGGCGAGGCCTCGCATCGGCGGAGGAAAAATGTGCACTTGCGCTGCCTTCCGCTTCTGCGATAGTTGAATCCGCTTCTGCGGACGCGCGGATGCGTGCAAGTTTACGCACCTGTGGACTTTGCCTAGCTTTTCCAGGCCGCTTCTGTGATGGAATGCTCGCTTCTGCGTTCAAAAATACGCAGGTGCGATTACACCAGAAGGCCAAATTTTAGATTTTTCCTTAAGTCCAATTCTTGATCCGATTTCAATCCATATCACTCTCGGGGTACTCGGGACCCCGTACGAATATAACAACAAGTCCCATAACATAATACGAACTTACTCGGGGTCTCATATCACGTCAAACAACGCTGAAATTACAATTCACACCTCGATTCGAACTTTGAGTTTAAACTTTTTAATTTGCAAATCTCGTACCAAAACATAGTAAATGAATCCGGAATAACTTCAAATTTGGCACACAGGTCCTAAATGACATAAAGGAACTATTCAAATTTTCAGAATCGGATTCTGACTCCGATATCAAAAAGTCAACCCCGTGGTCAAACTTGAAAATCTTTAGCCTTTAAATTACTAATTTTCGTTAAATGGTCATAACTTGAACTAGGGACCTCCAAATTAAATTCCGGCCATACGCCCAAGTCCCAAATCATGATACGGACCTACCGGAACTGTCAAAACACTAATCCGTATCCGTTTTCTCAAAATATTGACCAAAGTCAACTCAAATATGTTTTAAGGCTCTATTTCACATTTTAATTTATTTTTCACATAAAAACTTTACGGAAGATTTTATGGCCTGTGAACGCAAGTCGAGGAGTGATAAATAGTATTTTTTGAGGTCTTAGAATACAGAATTAATTATTAAAATTAAAGATGACATTTTGGATCATCACATTTTTCACCTCTAAAACAAACGTTCGTCCTCGAACGAAGTTAGACAAAAATACTTGAGCTGGTGAATAAGTGTGGATATTTACTCCGTATGTCCGACTCGGACTTCTAGGTAGATGCCTCTACCGGCTAACCTCTCCATTGTACTCGAACTGAAGGATAACTCTTAGACCTCAACTGTCGGACCTGCCGGGATAGAATAGCCACCGGCTCCTCCTCGTAAGTTAAATCTTTGTCCAACTGGACTGAGCTGAAATCTAACACATGGGACGGATCACCATGATATTTTCGGAGCATAGACACATGGAACACCGGATGAACCGCTGATAAACTAGGTGGTAATGCAAGCCTGTAAGCTACTTCACCCGCCCTTTCAAGAATTTCAAAGGGTCCAATATACCTAGGGCTCAACTTGCCCTTCTTTCCGAACCTCGTTACACCTTTCATAGGTGAAAACAAGAGTAATATTCTTTCTCCAACCATGAATGCAATATCACGAACTTTACGGTTGGCATAACTCTTTTACCTAGACTGAGCTGTACAAAGTCGATCCTGAATAACTTTGACCTTATCCAAAGCATCCTGTACCAAATCGGTACCCAACAACCGAGCCTCTCCCGGTTCAAACCAACCAACTGGAGATCGGCATCGCCTTCCGTATAATGCCTTGTTTGGAGCCATCTGAATGCTCGACTTGTAGCTATTATAATAAGCAAACTCAGCAAGTGGCAAGAATTGATCCCAAGAACTCCAAAGTCTATAACACAAGCGCGAAGCATATCTTCCAATATCTGAATGGTGCGCTCTGACTGTCCGTCTGTCTGTGGATGAAATGTCGTACTCAACTCAACCCACGTGCCTAACTCACGCTGTACATCCCTCCAGAAGTGTGAGGTAAATTGCGTACCTCGATCTAAAATAATAGACACGGGCACACCGCGAAGGCGGATAATCTCACAAATGTAAATTTTAGCTAACCGCTCTGAAGAATAGGTAACTGCCACTGGAATGAAATGTGCTGACTTGGTAAACCTGTCCACAATGACCTAGACTGCGTCAAATTTTCTCTGAGTACATGGGAGCCCAACTATAAAATCCATAGTGATACACTCCAACTTCTACTCAGGAATTTCTAGCTTCTGAAGTAAACCACCAGGTCTCTGATGCTCGTACTTGACCTTCTGATAATTTAGACACCGAGCTACATATGCAACTATATCTTTCTTCATTCTCCTCCACCAGCAATGTTGTCGTAAATCTTGATACATTTTGGTGGCTCCTGGATGAATAGAATACCTGGAACTATGTGCCTCTTCAAGAATTAATCCACGAAGCCCGTCATATTAGGCACATAAATACGACCCCGCATTCGCAGAACTCCATCTTCCCCCACAACAACCTGTTTGGCATCACTGTGCCGCACCGTGTCCTTAAGGACCAGTAAATGAGGATCAACATACTGCCTCTCTCTGATGCGCTCATATAAAGAAGACCGAGCGACTGTGCAAGCTAGAACCCGACTGGGTTCTGAAACATCAAACCTCACTAATTGATTAGCCAAAGTTTGAACATCTGCAGCTAAGGGCCTCCCACCAACCGGAATATACGCAAAACTACCCATACTCACAGCCCTTCTACTCAAAGCATCGGCCACCACATTGGCCTTTCCGGGGTGATACAAAATGGTGATATCATAGTCTTTCAACAATTCCAACCATCTTATCTGCCTCAAATTAAGATCTTTTTGTTTGAACAGATACTGAAGGCTACGATGATCAGTAAATACCTCATACGAGACACCGTAGAGGTAATGCCTCCAAATCTTCAGCGCATGAACAATGGCTGCCAATTCTAAGTCATGAACAGGATAATTCTTCTCGTGAACTTTCAACTGCCGCGACGCATATGCAATCACCCTGCCATCTTGCATTAATACTGTACCAAGCCTAATGTGAGATACGTCATAATATACCGTATACGATTCTGAACATGTGGGTAATACCAACACTGGCGCTGTAGTCAAAGCAATCTTGAGCTTCTGAAAGCTCAACTCACACTCGTCTGACCATCTGAATGGGACACCTTTTTGGGTCAGTCAGGTCAATGGGCTTGCTATAGATGAAAATCATTCCACGAACCGACGATAATAACCTGCCAAACCTAGGAAACTCTGGATCTCTGTAACTGAAGTAGGTTTAGGCCAATTCTGAACAGCCTCAATCTTCTTAGGATCCACCTTTATGCCTTTTGCCAATACAACATTCCCCAAAACGGCAACTGAGTCTAACCAAAACTCATATTTTGAAAATTTGGCATATAACTGATTATTCTTCAAAGTATGAAGTACACTCTGAAGATGCTGCTCATGCTCCTCTCGACTGCTGGAGTAAATCAAGATATCATCAATGAATACAACCACAAAAGAATCCAAATAGGGCTTGAACACCCGATTCATCAAATCCATAAATGTTGCTGGGACATTTGTCAATCCAAATGACATCACTAGGAATTCGTAATTCCCACACCGAGTCTAAAAAGTTGTTTTAGGGACATCAGATGCCTTGATCTTCAACTGATGGTAACCAGACCTCAAATCGATCTTCGAAAATACCTTGGCACCCTGAAGCTGATAAAATAGGTCATCAATTCTTGGCAGTGGATATTTATTTTTGATAGTGGCCTTATTCAACTGCCGATAATCTATACACATCCGCATATAACCATCTTTCTTCTTTACAAATAATACTGGTGCACCCCAGGGCGAGACACTAGGTCTAATGAATCCCTGATCAAACAAGTCTTATAACTGCTCCTTCAATTCTTTCAACTCCGGCGGGGCCATACGGTAGGGTGGAATAGAAATGGGCTGAGTGCCCGGAGCCAAATCAATACAGAAGTCAATATCCCTATCGGGTGGCATCCCCGAAAAATCTGCAGGAAATACTTCTGGAAATTCACGAACAACTGGTATTGAGTCCATAGAAAGAACATCCGCACTGGGATTGCGAATATAAGCCAAATAGGCTAGACACCCTTTCTCTACCATACGCCGAGCTTTCATATAAGAAATAACCCTGCTGGCAGAATGACCAAAATTTCCTTTCCACTCTAACCGAGGTAACCCTGGCATGGCTAGGGTCACTATCTTGGCATGACAATCCAATATAGCATGATAAGGTGACAACCAATCTATACCCAAGATGACATCAAAATCTACCATATCAAGAAGTAGAAGATCCACACTAGTCTAAAGACTACCAATAGTTTCCACACACGAACGATAGACATGATCTACTATAACAGAGTCTCCCACCGGTGTAGATACACATACAGAAGCACTCAGAGAATCACAAGGAACAACCAAATATGAAGCAAAATAGGAGGACACAAAGGAATAAGTAGATCCTAGATCAAATAGAAATGAAGCATCTCTATGGAAAACTGGAATAATACTTGTGATCACAGCATCAGATGACTCGGCCTCAGGCCTAGATGGAAAATCATAAAATCAGGGCTGGGCCCCACCACTCTGAACTGTGTCTCTGGGACGGCCTCTAACTGACTGGCCTCCACCTCTAACGGTCTGACCTCTACCTCTAATGTCCTGACCTCCACCTCTAGCTGCATGACCCCTACCTCTAGTTGCCTGAGCAGGCGGTGAAGCAACCGGTGCTGGTATGATGGCATGAGAATTCTGCCGAGATCTATTACTCGCCAACCTAGGGCAATACCTCTTGATGTGACCAATGTTCCCACACTCATAACACTCATCCTGATGACGTGGTTGTTGAATCTGAAGCTGAACCGAATGGGCCGGATAATTGTTGTAGTAACTCTGGAGTGGTGGTGCACTGATAAGAGCTAAATGTGCAGTAAATACTGGCTGCCCATAGTAAGGCATAATAGGACCATGACTCCCTAAAGCACCGTGAGATGCATGAAGTGCTGAATGAAACAGCCTGGGAGGATGACCCCTACCAAAATTACCCCTGCCTCCAGACGAGGCACCACTGAAACCACCGAACTAACGAGGACTCTTATCAGACCTCTGCCCTCTCTCCTGTGCAAGAACCATCTCGATCCTCCTTGCGACATTAGCAGCCGCCTGAAAAGAAATCTCACTTCCGGTCTTCTTGGCCATCTGAAGTCTGATAGGGTGAGTGAGTCCCTCAATAAACCTCCTCACTCTCTCTCCCTTAGTAGGTAGTAAAAGGAGAGCATGACGGGCCAAATCCACAAAACGGGACTCATACTGAGTCACAGTCATATTGCTCTACTGTAGACACTCAAATTGCTTGCGGAAATCCTCTCTCAGTATGATAGGAAGGAACTTCTCCAAACATAGCTGAGCAGGCTATCCAACTGGTCTGGTCAATATATAATCTTGCCACCACCTCTTGGCGGAACCCGCCATCTGAAATACAGCAAAATCAACCCCATTGGTCTCAACTATACCCATGTTCCGTAGCACCTCATGGCAGCGGTCAAGATAATCCTGTGGGTCCTCAGGAGGTGTACCACTGAAGTGAACTAGAAAGAGCTTAGTAAGCTTATCCAGTCTCAATAAGGCCTGAAAAGATATGGCGGGCCTATCACCGGTCTGTGCCGCAATAACTGGCTGAAGTACCCCAATTGGCGGGGCTACTGGAGCCTGATTATGGGGAGCCATCTGCTCCGGAGCGGGAGTAGTGGGAGTTTGTTCTCCTCCCTGTTACACCCTATATTTGTTTTTGTACGTAAAACTGCGTCGTGAGCAAACTAGTGTAGGACCCAAAGATCATGTTTGAAAATATATAAAGCAATTTAATCATGTTACCTCGGAAGTTACAAATATTGAATATCATG
>AWOL01S0007706.1:0-24792 GCA_000715115.1 Nicotiana otophora
TTTATCGGTAGGGTTATCTCGCCTTTGGTGGTTTCGCATGCCATATTGAATCCATTTAAAACCGAAGTTGCGGATACGATCTGGTTTTGTAGGCCGAGCTGTTTTACGACCTTCGATCTAATGATATTGGCCGAGCTACCTGGATCAATTAACACACTCTTAATTTTAATTTTATTCATGAGTACGGATATTACCAGTGCATCATTATGGGGTTGGATGATTCCCTCTGCATCTTCATCATCGAACGATAAAGTCCCTGAGGGAGTGTAATCTTGAATTCGAGATCGCTTTTCCCTCACAATCGACATTTTAGTGCATTTAAGCATAGGTCCCTGAGGGGTATCGACGCTGCCGATGATCATGTGAATGATATGCTGTGGTTCTTCTTCTTCGTTTTGCTTGCCGAAATCCTTGTTTTTAAAATGGTTCTTCTCCCTATCACTCAAAAATTCCCTAAGGTGCCCTTTATTGAACAAGCAGGCTACTTCCTCTCTTAATTGTCTGCATTCTTCCGTTTTGTGACCATGGGTGCCATGATATTCGCATATTGTTTTGGGATTCCTTTGGGCCGGATCGGTCTGCATAGGTCGAGGCCATCTGGTATCTTTGATGCGTCCGATAGCTGATACGATGGCGGACGCATCGATGTTGAAGTTATATTTCGATAATCGAGGAACTTCTATAGGATCGGCATATTTATCAAAGCCTCTCTTGCTCATGAGTCCCTGAGAATTTTGCCCCCGATCATACCTGTAGTTATTCTGAACTGTCTCATATGCCGAACCGTGGTTCATCCGATCTGTGACGTACGACTGGTATCGGTCTCTATTTGACCTTTGTTCTCTGTTGGGTTCCTTCAGAATTTTAGTGGTTGCGCGGTTCTGACGCGTGGGTTCATACGGAAATCCCAATTGATCATCTTCGACCCTGATTTTTGATTGATACCGATTGTGTATATCCGCCCAAGTTATTGCAGGGTATTCGATCAAGCTTTGTTTCAGCCGACATGATGCTGTCGAACTCAGTCCGTTCAATCCTTGGGTGAAAGCTTGTACGNTTTTGGGATTCCTTTGGGCCGGATCGGTCTGCATAGGTCGAGGCCATCTGGTATCTTTGATGCGTCCGATAGCTGATACGATGGCGGACGCATCGATGTTGAAGTTATATTTCGATAATCGAGGAACTTCTATAGGATCGGCATATTTATCAAAGCCTTTCTTGCTCATAAGTCCTCGAGAATTGTGCCCCCGATCATACCTACGGTTATTCCAAACTGTCTCATGTGCCGAACCGTGGTTCATCCGATCTGTGGCGTACGACAGGTATCGGTCTCTATTTGACCTTTGTTCTTTGTTGGTTTCCTTCAGAATTTTTGTGGTTGCGCGGTTCTGACGCGTGGGTTCATACGGAAATCCCAATTGGTCATCTTCGACCCTGATTTTCGATTGATACCAATCGTGTATATCCGCCCAAGTTATTGCAGTGTATTCGATCAAGCTTTGTTTCAGCCGACATGATGCTGTCGAACTCAGTCCGTTCAATCCTTGGGTGAAAGCTTGTACGGCCCAGTCGTCTGTGACTGGTGGCAAATCCATGCGTTCCATTTGAAACCGGTATACGAATTCCCTCAGTATTTCGTCACTCCTTTGTTTTACTTTGAATATATCCGATTTCCTCGTTGCGACCTTTATGGCACCAGCATGTGCTTTTACGAACGAGTCTGCTAACATGGCAAACGAATCGATAGAATTTGGTGGCAAGTTGTGATACCAGATCATTGCTCCTTTTGCCAGGGTCTCTCCGAACTTTTTCAACAATACAGACTCGATCTCATCGTCTTCCAAATCGTTGCCTTTGATGGCACATGTATAGGAGGTGAGATGTTCGTTAGGATCGGTCGTACCGTTATATTTGGGAATTACGGACATACAAAATCTTTTTGGGATTGGTTTCAGGGCCGCGCTCGATGGAAAAGGCTTTTGTATGAATTTCTGCAAATCCAGCCCTTTCATCATTGGCGGAGCCCCCGGGATCTGATCGATCCAAGCATCATATGTTTCAATTTTTTTATCGTTGGCTTCGACTCGTTTCGTGAGTTACTCGAGCAGTTTAGCAACTTCAGGAGCGGTTCCTGATTCTCGCTCGTTCGATTTCACTGTGTCGGGCTCCGTTCTGGGGGTTACTTCTCGAAGAAGTGGATTGGAGTTTGGCTTACTTTGCATATGAGTTTGGCTCTGCAACTGAGCTATCGCTACTTGTTGAGCTTGTAGCATTTCGAAAATCATACGCAAGCTGACCCCGATTTCCCCCGTGCTGTGGGTGTCTCGGGCTATGGGTCGAGCGCCACCCTGAACGCTTCTTTCCTGCTCGGAACGCTGATTCGCTTCTAGAGCTATTCGTGAATTGATATCTACTGGTACTTCGGCTCGAATTTCGGGTTCCTCGATTCGAGCCTCGTTGCCGTTGTTGGATAGCCTTTCGGCCCCGGGCACCAAGTTGTTGGTTTCATCCTGAAGGCCGGCTTCGAGGTCGATTGGCAGAGCCATTGCTGGTATGAAGTTGTAAGCTGGAGTGTACTGTATATTTGTATCAAATAATCACTTGTTATCCTTAGCCCCACGGTGGGCGCCAAACTGTTTACCCGAAAAATCGAATAACGTTAAATTTGTGTATGGTTCTAAGGATAAGTAGATTCCTTTGACCTGAAGATAACAATACACGTATTTATTATGTAAAATAGAAAATGATGAACAAAGGTACTTAGTGAGCTTAGAAAAGATAAACACAATGAATTCTTAATCTGCCAGAGAAGATGCCTTCTATTACAATCTATCTTGCCTTTTATAGCCAAAGATCACTATTTTATCTATAACAACATAATAAAATAATATAACTAGTGGAGGACCCATGTTGGTGTGTCTCTTCCTTAATTCCCGCCAAGATTCTCTCCTTTGGTACGGTTGTAACAGCTTTTGTCTGTGAGCTCGATACTGACTCGAGCTCGGTATCGGATCGGAACCTCGGCCTTGGTTTCGAGCTTGGTGATCACTTTCGGGCATCGATGTTCGGGACCTGTGTCAGTCGATGTTGCCTCGGTCGATTCGGACGCCCCGACGCTCGATGCCCCCATCTCGGAATTCGTTCGGGCTCTCCATGAAGATACCCCTTGACTGAGATGCCATCCTCGATCGATCTTCATGATCGAGGACCGGTTTTAACCGTATACATAGATGCCATAATTAGCACTAACATAAGACATACGCATCAATTGGGTATCATTTTAAATGGAATAAATTTTGAATACCACTCTACAAATCCCGAAGGTTTTGCATTACAACTTTCTTTGGCCAAGGAGTGATGGAATGAACGAGATCTCTCTATTCTAAATAACATGTATGTGTTCCAATCTTGAACATGAAAATTTTGTTAATAATCATAAATAAGTTAAAGAAATTGTTACAAAAAAAATTAAAATATACGAGAAGCAAATGTAATATTCATACGATACGAAATGAAACCCGGAAGGAGGGCCATAAAATATTTTCAAATGAAAAATAATAGAAAATGGAGAGGCGTCCGGGTCCTTACTATCCCTATGTAGGTTGGCTAATAAATAACACCCAATGGACCCTCGATGTTTTGCATTAACACCTACTAAGCAAATATAATCAGATGGAAATATGTAGTATTAATTAAACCACTAGATAAGGTAAGGACGTTTATACAATTGCTCAAAATTGTATAGAAACTTATTTGTAGACTACAGTGAATTTAGTTTTTTTCTGTAAACCCATGCAAAGCGATTCGCATTAGTTGAATCACAGAAAAACCCTTCGATCAATTGTATATTTAGAATGCTGCAGTATTTAACCACTAGATAATGTAAGGCACCGTAGCTTGTACAACGAGGAAATAGAAGTTAACAATGGATTATGTAGCCATTGTGGAAGGGTAACAGAGGACAAATACGCATCAAATAGCCTGGACTTTGGTTCAATGCATTATAAGTAACAGAGATGAGGTAACAAGAAACTCCCACCAAGACCAACCCAATTTGGTCATATATTGAACTTCAGTATTTGAAAATAATAATTTGCGTAAATAGGTAAAATATTCGTGGAGTATTTCAAGTTGACAGGAGTTAAACTCTTTTTTCCAATTAAAATTCATTGTTGAAACACAACTTCAACATCTAAATACAATTTATCAACTTCAACCGAATAATGTCCAAACTGACTAAGAGTGTGTTTGGTCTAATGTTACCATGTTTGGTTGGCTTAAATATTTTGGATTGAAGAATAATTTTTTTGAAGAAAATAGATTCGGGGTGGGGGTGGGGGAGGGGGGAGGAGTACAAAAACATGGGGATTTTGGGGAAGGCTGGTTGAGGAGAGTACCATAAAAAATTATTTTTCTAACAATATTTTATACTCTCTAACCAAACACTAGAAAATATTTTTCGGAAAAAATTTTCACTGAAAATAAATGATAAAAATACTCATTTTCCAAGAAAACATTTTCTATGGAAAATATTTTCCGTGTTACCAAACACACCCTAAATGGAGTAAACTTTGAATAACAACCAACCAGCTCCTTTTTTTTGTTTCTGCGGTCAAATATTAACACCTTCAACTTATAGGATAATGCAGTATTTAACCACTAGCTAATTGTCCTATGAGGAAGACAGAGTAAACTATGGATTACTTAGCCATTGGGGGTGTATTACTACTTGCATGGACTTTGTTTCAATGCATTTCTTGCCTTTCAACAAGCAACAGATGTAACAAAAAACTTCCACCAGGACCAATTCCACTACCATTGATTGGAAATCTTCACAACATTCTTGGTGATCAACCCCACCAGTCCCTCGCGAAGCTAGCTGAAAAATATGGCCCAATAATCAGCCTCAGATTGGGCCAAATAACGACGGTGGTAATATCTTCATCAGCCGTGGCAAAAGAAGTTATTCAAAAGCAAGACTTGGCCTTCAGCAGTAGAACAATCCCAGATGCAATCCATGCACTTAATCACTATCAGTTCTCTGTGATATGGCTACCAGTCAATACTCGGTGGAGAAGCCTCCGGAAAATCATGAATACTTATATCTTCTCCGGCAACAGGCTTGATGCAAATCAGCATCTCAGGTATATATATAACAAATTGGAAATCTGAGTCAAACTTGGGCAAATCAAATCAATAAACAAGCTCATGGCCTACTGCCAAGCTTCCAAAATTTCTTATTTTGAAAAAGTGATTTTTTATAGAAATGTTTTTTGAAAAATTACATTCAAAATATAATAGTTTGTGTTCGATTAAAGAGATTGTTTTTCATTATTAGAGCAACAATGAGTGTTTGACCAAGATTTTAAAATGTGCTTCTAGAGAAACGCTACCTTTTATCAGCTTCTCAAAAACAGTTATTTCAGATTTATATAACTTCCAAATTTATTTTTGTATTCTGGTTTAGATTACATTTTTATAAGTCGAGTTACAGTATTTTGATCCATTTTGATCCAATCATTTAGTGGATCACTTCGGGGTCATAATCCAATATGTTTAAACCTAAATGGATTGGCAGGTTACTGAAAAAATGTTGATTTTGCAACTTGTAATCTCAGGTTTCGAAAGATCCAAGATTTAATAGCTTATTGCCGTCGGTGTAGCCAAACAGGGGACGTAGTGAATATAGGACAAGCTGCTTCTGAGACCTCTTTGAATATACTTTCGAGTATCATTTTTTCAAAGGATGTAGTGGACCCTTATGCAAATTCAGGTAAAGGATTCAAGGATGTGGTGTGTAAAATGTCAGAAGAAGCTGGTAAACCCAACTTGGCCGATTATTACCCTGTGCTGAAAAGGATAGATCCTCAAGGGATAAGGCGACGCATTGGCAAGCATTTCGATAAATTGCTTCAGCTGATTGAGGGATTGATTGACGAACGTTTGGAGCAAAGGAGGAAATCACCAAATAGTGGTAGCACAGATGTTCTTGATGTTTTGTTAAATACTAGCCAAGAAGATCCACAGGCAATTGACAGAAATCACATAGAACGGTTATGTCTGGTATGTTTTCAACTTCTTCATTAAGTTCCTTATTCGCCATATATGCTTTCATTAGGTTCCCTTGTTTTCTTTCTTTATGCAAGTCAAGTACATTTTTAAAGATAAGGATTCTTTTTCATTTCTCCTGTCAAAATCGACCTATTAACTTGACTTCTTGAGCTAGAACGAAATGGACATATGAATTCAGTACGTGAACACAATCGATCAGACCAGCAAGAAGAGGAAGAAAGACCAACCTCTGAAAGAGCTTAGCATAGTTGAGCTTTAGGGGGATGCTTTTTGTGGTCATGCTCATGGAAAAGTCTAAGTATTCTATACAAACTTGATTTACTAGAATATTTGTTTGAAAAAATTCCTTCAGCTTCGTTCTTGGCATTTAAGCACGATTAGCTTTATTTGACGACCACAGCGACAACAACAAGAACAACAAATCCGAGTGGGATCCGTGGAGGGTAGTATGCACGCAGAACTTACCCTTACCTTGAGGGTAGAGGGGATGTTTCCGATAGACCCTCGGCTCAAGGAAAGAAAAGGAAAGCAGTAACAACCAGTAATACCAACAACAAGATAATAAGAAAACAAACAGTGAATTTAGAGATAAAATAGAAAAGAAATTTAGAATGATATCCTTATAAATCAAATCGAGATAGAGATAAAATTTTAATAGCTGAGACTTCTTTAATTATATATGATCACGCCCAACTCTAATCCTAAAAAGGATAAGCGGTCGATGCAAATATAATTCGATCTAAGAGTCCGGAGTCGAATTCCACAGAGAACTAAGGTTTAGCTACAAATGTTTACTATCACCCGAACTCGTTCCTACATATAAAAACATGTAATGAGCATATTTCACTTTAAAAGCCATGTAACTTCCGCGACTCATACAAGAATTAATATGCAAATGTACACAAAAATATGCACTTTTCATCATTTATCACCACCCCGCACTTAAACTCTTGCTCATCCTCGAGCAACTTAAAATTAAGCGCATAGGAAAGAAATACCTTTCAAAACATACTCAAGCATCACACCAATGACAATGGTTTATATCAACGCTTAGAACCCAACATATGCACTCTTCATATATTTCCCCATTTTTAGATCAATGCCAAGACTATTTAAAATATTTGTATGACTCTTCTAACATCATAGCCTCAAAAATTGACTCCACTATATTGCTCTTTGTGACTCGCTTCTTGTGCAAACTAAAGATACGAATTCCTTACCAATCCGTTGTAACCCTTACCAACGAAACAAATAGAGTTATCACAGAATATTAATTCAAGTGTAAATTAAGGACTCACGGAATGAAATAATTCACTCACTCTCACAAAGAAACTCATGTGCCCCCAAAGCTCGTACCATAGGCTTGCTCATAATGTAAGTCTCTACTAATTTAAGCTCGCAAAATCTAGGGTCAATTAGGTTTTCATGGGTTATAATGTAGGCTAAGGGACGGGTGACTAACTCTCCTAAGCACTTTTAATACAATACACTTTTACTTTTAAGCACATCCTCTTTATGATAACTCAACATATCGCTACGACACCGTAAATAACATAGCCCATTGACTTTAAGCACATCTACATAAGCACTAGCACATATCTATCGCGACCCAAAATCCCACCACAAGCGTCGTGATGGCACCTAGTCTCTAAGACTAGGCAAGCCGATTTTCATTACATTTCGAAGCCATTTTATTTAATAAACGAAGCCAACAACGGAAATAATTATAATAACCTCCCAAAACTAGTAGTACTGGGTCACGAACTCTAACATAATACATGAAATGATCTCAATGATCGAATACTCAATAATGTTTGATTAAAAGTTAACAGTACAATAAAATGAACAGACTCCAAGGGACTGTGACAACCAAGCAGCTCTACCTTGAATCCTTGCGATCACACTCTAACTCTGTCCAGGTCTGATACCTCAAATACCTGGCTCTGCACAAAAATGTGCATAAGTGTAGTATGAGTACATCACGGTTGGTACCCAGTAAGTATCAAGACTCACCTTAGTAGAGTAGAGACGAGGTACATTCAAGACACTCACTAGTCAATTAACCTGTGCAATATAGCAGTATACAATAGTACTGGAATATAACTAGCAACAAGAACATCATAATTATTACAAAGGCGAATAAGGAACACAAGTACAATCAACAAGTCAAGTCCTTCAAATATAAATCCTTCACATATTATTCTTTAAGATAATATCTTTCGAATATACTTCTTTTGAATAATTATCTTTCAAATTTAATTCTTTCCAATAAATATATTTTTAAGTAAAAGTCACCATGTGACACATCATTTCACAATCATAAAAATTACGGGTCTCAATCTACTTTCATATTTTTTACGGCACCTCGTGCCCATATTTCTTTCACCATCACACCGATAACACACGTGTCAATAATAAAATAATCATATTTTTTCCCGACACCTCATGCCCATATTATTTTCATAACTGCACGAACAACTCACGTACCAAAATATCAATGTATATAAGATCCGCATGATCAATTTGTTTTCAATAAAGTAAGGTTAAAAATATTTAAATCAAGTAAGAAATCAATAAAAAGATAAGTTTATTTTAGAAATCGTTTGAGTGAGGAAAAATGACATTTCCATTAAAATAAAGCATCAGCTAAACTACTGATTTGGATATAGAATTTATTAAATTAAACATACTAGAAATTTTTCTTTTATTTAAAACAACTCAATCATCAAAACAAGTACAACCCAAAAATACAAATCCTCAAAGTCTCGTATGAAAAAGTCAAGGTCAACACAATACATCAAGAAATATAAAACTCTTAATATTAAGTCAAATAATACATCACGAAAAACACAAGAATTTACAAATTACGAAAAAACAAAATAACCAAAGGCAAGTGCATCCATAGAAAAATATCAACAAAAGGGCACTCCCGAAGTACCGTCTCGTAGTCCCAAAAGTAAATATGCAAGATAGAGGAAATCTCCCGAGGTACTGCCTCGTAGTCCCAAAAGTAAATATGCAAGATATGGGGATCTCTCGGAATACCGTTTCGTAGTCCCAAAGTAAATATGATTTCAACAGCAGCACATCATGTGCTCACATATCACAAATGGCTCATCAAGTGATCAAATATTACAACATATCATAAATTGCACATCGAGTGCTCAAATATTTCAACTTGCCACAGAAATCAACAATATATCATTTTCCACAATAAGGAGCTCATGGCTCAACCATAATGTGGACAAAATCTTAACAAAATATATTTCACATAAATTCAAGGTGGCAATCACACCAAATCATCATATAAAAAATAATTTCAATAAACAAGGATATAGGCAAGACAAATAGAGGATTTAATAAGTGCCAATAAGTTCCAATTTAATACATAAGGGCATATAAGGATTTTTAACCAATGAAATTTGCACATATAAACCAAGTACGTACTCGTCACCTCGCATACATGATTTTCAATGACACAATTTTCACATAAGACTCAATGCCTAAAGTGAAATTCTCCCACTCGAGGTTAAGCAAGACACTTACCTTTTTGAAGTTAGGCCGATATTCCAAAATCGCCTTCTTGCTTGAATTGGCCTTCAGACGGCTCCAATCTTTCTTGAGCCTTCCTTATATTACTACGAGGTTCCGAAAATTCTATCAACTTCAATCTATTTAGAAGCATAACAATAGTGAACCATAGGAAGATTTGCATGGTTTCAGCTCATTTGAGCATTTGATCAAACACTAGGTGTGCAAATTTGGTTACAAGGTTCTTATACAAGATTTCCTTCATTCCACACCTCAATATTTACTTATTTGATCTCAACAATCTTCCCACAAACCTTATTGGTACAAACATATATACATAATACTCTTACACCTAAGAATCATACTCCCAATCACCAATCTTTTATCCCAAACTCGAAATTGAAGACTAGGGGTTGAATCTTACCTCTTTGATGAAGATCTTGTGATTAGCTTCCTTGATTCTTGAAGATTGGATGATTAGAATGTTAGGTTCCCCGCTTCTCTCTCTAAAATGCTCTTACCTCTCTCTAAAACCCTCAGAAAATACCCCAAAATAAGCCCCAAAACCTATTTATCAAAATGGGGTTGGGGTATGAAAATAGAAAAATTAACCCTCCGAAAGCATAATGGACCGCAGAATGGGTATGCGGGCCGCAAAATTGATCGCAAAATCGGTGCCCAAAACTGGGCTCTTCTGGTCCATTCTACGACCAGTTCGTGGTCGCAGAAGCAGTTTTGCGATCGCATAATTGGTCGCATAATTACATTTTTCCAGTCTTTGGTAATTTGGTCATAACTTCTTGTAGGAGTATCCAAATGATAAACGGTTTGAAGCGTTGAAAACTAGACACATAGACCTTTCTTTTGATAGGTAAAACACTAAACTCTTCATATCAAGAGAGGTATGCTCTTTTGAAATTAGGTCTTGTGCGAACTCACTTGAAACTTTAGTCTATTATGAAATTTCCAACTTCAACATTCGATGCCGAAATCTATTGAATCAAGTCTGATTGACCTCAAATTTTGCACACAAGTCATAAGTGACATAACAGACCTATTCAAATTTTCAGAATTGGATTCCTACCTCGTTATCAAAAATTCAACCTTCGATCGAACTTTTTCGAAAATCATCTATTTTCCAACTTTCGCCAAAATTAGTCGACTTGTCCTACAGACTTCCAAATCCAAATCTGAACACGCTCCTAAGTCAGAAATCACCATACGAAGCTATTGACATCATCAAATTTCTATTTCGAGGTCGTTTGCTCAAAAGTCAACTCTTTCTATTTAAGCTTCAAAATGAGAATTTCTCTTTCAATTAAATTCTAAATCTTCCGAAATTCAAACTCGACCACACCCGCGGGCCATAATACATATTAAGAAGTTTCCCGGGACCTTAAGTCATTAAACGAGGCGTTAATTATTAAAACGACAAGTCGGTTCGTTATATTCTCCACCTCATAAACATACGTTTGTCCTCGAACGTGTCAAGAATCTTTCTGAGGAATTTAAATTAATGAGTGTATTCTTACACACATACTTGTGGGTGATTCTACGTTCCCGCAATTTGACACGGGTCCGGCGACACCATCTCAATTAAGATTATTTCTTTTCTCCATTCTTATAAGCTTTAAAGCAAATTCCCTAACTCTCCAATCATTTTCAAAAGGCCTGATTTTCACTTCGACACACGGTATAAGTCTCAACTGGCTATAGTAACTCGTGCCTACGCACACATCAACTTTTTTGATAGTGTTGAAGTACTTCAAAAAAATTTCGGGTTGCTAGATTCTTCCCCGCTTAAGATCATTTGACTTCAAACACATAACATATTTATCTCTTCTTTCGCATATCTTAATCCCCCAAATTTTACTAACTCCCAAATTTTTCAGAAATTTCGGCAGAGTCTCCCCTGTAAATGGGGCCTATTCACCTGCCAGAGTAACACCAAAATAACTCCTAACAACACATCCACAACCCAACAAAATACCACATCTCTGGTCTTAATAGTTGTTCATAGTCGATTACAACATCACCAACTAACCTCATATTCACCAAAACCTTGTTTCGAATTTTCTCAACACCGACAGCAAAATGTGAGGCCTGAAGACCTCATAAGTATTTACTCGGATTAATGAGTCACTTTTAATGCCACCTGGGCACTCACCTCATAGGCTAAAACTCAATGTTTACAACACAAAAATGGCTGAATATGAACAGAAAATATACAAGAATCATAAAATAAGCCTAACAGGCATGACTCCCTATTAATATTATTGTACAAATTAAATTTCACAAAGGGAGAATTTTAAACTCATAAATATTTCACCACAAGGACCTCGTTCTTATATAACTTACACCGCGGCTTGTAGCCCGGTTTAAATATTTTACATCGTATAAAAATGTGAGGATCTTGTCCTCAACTCCGAATCATAAGTATTTTGCATATTGAGCCAACTGAAATTTTCAATTTCCTTTCTTTTCTTCTGGTCAATATATTTCATAAACAGTTTTCACAACACATAATGAACCTTCATACTGGTAGGGCATATAATTCATAAAAATTTGGAATCAATTATTCCAAAACACATTAAACCCACTGTGATGAATAATAAAAATTACTTTTGGACTTATAGCCCTCAATGGTGCACAAAACAAAATGACAGACACGGGCTCACATCCTCAATTCTCCCAACAGGGATAACATATAAGTGGGTCACAAAATTACGAAGCCTACCCATAAGCGGAGCATAATAGGATGAGTCACCTCAATATTCAGAACCGAATCAAATTAAGGGAAAATACCCTTTTATAACAAAATCATGATCGTACCTGTAACGACACCATCTGGTGTATTGGGCTCAGCCGAATCATAGCGATTATATCAACGGGTCGGGCCTCCACCTCTTAGGCGCCCACTACCCGTCTGTCCTCCACCTCTAACTGACTGTGCATATGAAGTATTAACTGGAATAAAGCTTGTAGTTAGAGTGTTATGACAAAATCCACCCCTCCCAAGTCTGGGACAATTTCTCTTGATGTGTCTTGTATCACCACACTCATAACAACCCCTCTGCGGGTTCGGCTGCTCACACTGAGTCTGTGCCGGATAAATTGAATAACTATTATAGGAACCTCATACTGGTGGTGCATTAAAAGAACTTACTGGAACACCTCGAGTATTCTAGAATTGTTTTCATGACCCCGTTGATATTGAAATGTAGAATTATTAACAACGCGGGAATATCGCAAGTCCCAGCATCATCCCATACAAATCTCAGCTCTTAATCATATACAAGTCTCGGAGAACCTTTCAATACAACATAAATACATCTAAGGCCAAAACTCATATAACATATAACCCCGCAATCTGATCGTTGATAGTGGACTCCCTCACTTGGCGCAAAACCATAGAACACATTCCGATGATCCATTTATTTGGTGCATGTCATCCTCGTGATCGTTAAACTCGATTCCTCCAGTGTCTTTGTTGCGTATGTACCCTTAGCTAAATAGAAATCCTATACGAACTACATAGTCTCTAATACCACCAACTATTTCATATCTACATCTACTCCGTGACCCTACCACAATTGTGATGATTAGGCAATTAATTTAAACCTTCTTAATATCATACTTATCAACTAGATATCAGAACCTGCTTCACCTCAATGTGCACAACTGAATGATCTCTCAATACTTCCACATCCTCGATCTGGATGACACGTTGTAATAATAATTGAGCAACCCTGGCCCCCTTATAACCCCTCTATAGTATCACGAACGGTTGGCGCATAGTTGATACCGAGTGCACAATTTAATACACGAGTGGATGCAAAAGAACATAAGATATATGCTTCAAGCTGAATAAATGTTGCACGATAAGGAATGAAAGAAGTGAAATTTCCTAACAGTTCTGCAGCCTCTCAAAGCTACGTACAGACGTCTCCGTACCGATCCGCAAGACACTACTAGACTTGTTCGTGACTCGTACAACCTATGAACCTAGTGCTCTGATACCAACTTATCACGACCCAAAATCCTACCACAAGCCTTCTTAACTCGATTTCCACTACATTTCGAAGCCATTTTTTTTAATAAACGAAACCAACAACAGAAATAATTATAACTACCTCCCAAGACTGGTAGTACTGGGTCACGAACTCTAACATAATACATGAAATTATCTCAATGATCGAATACTCAATATTGTTTGATTAAAAATTAACAGTACAATGAAATGAACAGACTCCAAGGGACTGCGACGACCAAGCAGCTCTACCTTGAATCCTTGCAATCACACTCTAAATTTGTCCAGGCCTAATACCTCCAATACCTGGCTCTGCACAAAAATGTGCAGAAGTGTAGTATGTGTACACCACAGTCGGTAGCCAGTAAGTATCAAGACTAACCTCAGTGGAGTAGAGACGAGGTACAGTCAAGATACTCACTAGTCAATTAACCTGTGCAATATAGCAGTATATAATAGTACTGGAAAACAACTAGCAACAAGAACATCAAAATTATTACTCAGGCGAATAAGGAACATAAGTACAATCAACAAGTCAAGTCCTTCAAATATAAATCCTTCACATATTATTCTTTAAGATAAATATCTTTCGAATATACTTCTTTTGAATAATTATCTTTCAAATATAATTCTTTCCAATAAATATACTTTCAAGTAAAAGTCACCATGTGACACCTCATTTCACAATATCAGCCCACTATCATATTTTCCACGGCACCTCATGCCCATTTTTCTTTCACCATCACACCGACAACTCACGTGTCAATAATAAAATCATCATATTTCTTTCCTGGCACCTCATGCCCATATTATTTTCATAACTACACGGACAACTCATGTACTAGAATATCAATGTATATAAGATCCGCATGATCAATTTATTTTCAATAAAGTAAGGTTAAAAATCTTCAAATCAAGTAAGAAATCAATAAAATGATAAGTTTATTTTAAAAATCGTTTGAGTGAGGAAAAATAATATTTCTATTAAAATAAAGCATCAGCTAAACTACTGATTTGGATATAGAATTTATTAAATTAAACATACTAGAAAATTTTCTTTTATTTAAAACAACTCAATCATCAAAACGAGTACAACCCAAAAATACAAATCCTCAAAGTCTCATACGAATAAGTCAAGGTTAATACGATACATCAAGAAATACAAAACGCTTAATGTTAAGTCAAATAATACGTCATGGAAAACACAAGAATTTATAAATTACGAAAAAATAAAACAACCAAATGCAAGTGCATCCATAGAAAAATATTAACAAAAGGGCACTCCCGAAGTACCGCCTCGTAGTGCCAAAAGTAAATATATAAGATAGAGGAAATCTCCCGAGGTTCCGCCTCGTAGTGCCAAAAGTAAATATGCAAGACAGGGGGATCTTCTAGAATACCGTTCCGGAGCCAAAGTAAATATGCAGGGCAGGGGGATCTCCCGTAATACCGTTTCGTAGTCCCAAAGTAAATATGCAGGGCAGGGGGGATCTCTCGGAATACCGTTCCGTAGTTTCAAAGTAAATATGATTTTAACAACTGCACATCAAGTGCTCACATATCACAAATGGCTCATCAAATGCTCAATTATTACAAAATATTACAAATTGCACATCGAATGCTTAAATATTTTAACTTGCCACAGAAATCAACAATTCATCATTTTCCATAATAAGGAGCCCATGGCTCGACCATAATATGCACAAAATATTAACAAAATATATTTCACATAAATTCAAAGTGGCAATCACACCAAATCATCATATAAAAATAATTTCAACAAACAAGGATCTAGGCATGATAAATAGAGGATTTAATAAGTGCCAATAAGTTCCAATTTAATATATAAGGGCATCTAAGAATTTTTAATCAATGAAATTCGCACATATAAACCAAGTACGTACTCGTCACCTCACGTACATAGTTTTTAATTACACAATTTGCACATAAGACTCAATGCCTAAGGGGAAATTCCCCACTTGAGGTTAAGCAAGATACTTACCTTTTTGAAGTTATGCCGGTATTCCAAAATCGCCTTCTTGCTTGAATTGACCTCCGGACGGCTCCAATCTTAATTGAGCCTTCCTTACATTACTACGAGGTTTCGAAAATTCTAGCAACTTCAATCTATTTAGATGCATAACAAAAGTGAACCATAATTAGGAAGATTTTTATGGTTTCATCTCATTTGAGCATTTTATCAAACACTAAGTGTGCAAATTTGGTTACAAGGTTCTTCTACAAGATTTCCTTCATTCCACAATTCAATCTTTACTTATTTGATCTCAACAATCTTACCACACCCGGGGGTCATAATACATATTATGAAGTTGCCCGGGACCTTAAGTCGTTGAACGGGGTGTTAAATCTTTAAACAACAAGTCGGGTCGTTACAATATCAAAGTGAATTGGACAGTTTTTTTTTATTTTGTATTTTTGTTTTGTTCAAAATCTTTTCAATACACTTCATAAATTTATATTTCCAGCTAGTAGCTCTCTCCATTCACACATGCACTTTTAGCCTTTCTATGGTTCCACTAAAAAACTACCCAATCTCTTTTCTTTCACTTCTAGCGACTTAAGTGATTTCGGAGGTAAAGGTTCGACAAGATTTAATTAAGAACAAAAGGGATTCGTCTTGTAATGTGGGTACCAAAGAAATGGTTTACAGGCTCAAACGGGCTAACAAATGATAATATTTATCACTGGTAGGCAAATAGACTGAAGGGTCAATCCAAGAAACGCCTATATCATTTCCTAAACTCACAAGACTTAATCATTTCGCTTCAAGTCACACACGGCGCAAGTTCTAGACTAATAAGGGATGGCACAAAGTATAACCAAAATCTCACCTCACACAATGNTCTAGAATACCGTTCCGGAGCCAAAGTAAATATGCAGGGCAGGGGGATCTCCCGTAATACCGTTTCGTAGTCCCAAAGTAAATATGCAGGGCAGGGGGATCTCCCGTAATACCGTTTCGTAGTCCCAAAGTAAATATGCAGGGCAGGGGGGATCTCTCGGAATACCGTTCCGTAGTTTCAAAGTAAATATGATTTTAACAACTGCACATCAAGTGCTCACATATCACAAATGGCTCATCAAATGCTCAATTATTACAAAATATTACAAATTGCACATCGAATGCTTAAATATTTTAACTTGCCACAGAAATCAACAATTCATCATTTTCCATAATAAGGAGCCCATGGCTCGACCATAATATGCACAAAATATTAACAAAATATATTTCACATAAATTCAAAGTGGCAATCACACCAAATCATCATATAAAAATAATTTCAACAAACAAGGATCTAGGCATGATAAATAGAGGATTTAATAAGTGCCAATAAGTTCCAATTTAATATATAAGGGCATCTAAGAATTTTTAATCAATGAAATTCGCACATATAAACCAAGTACGTACTCGTCACCTCACGTACATAGTTTTTAATTACACAATTTGCACATAAGACTCAATGCCTAAGGGGAAATTCCCCACTTGAGGTTAAGCAAGATACTTACCTTTTTGAAGTTATGCCGGTATTCCAAAATCGCCTTCTTGCTTGAATTGACCTCCGGACGGCTCCAATCTTAATTGAGCCTTCCTTACATTACTACGAGGTTTCGAAAATTCTAGCAACTTCAATCTATTTAGATGCATAACAAAAGTGAACCATAATTAGGAAGATTTTTATGGTTTCATCTCATTTGAGCATTTTATCAAACACTAAGTGTGCAAATTTGGTTACAAGGTTCTTCTACAAGATTTCCTTCATTCCACAATTCAATCTTTACTTATTTGATCTCAACAATCTTACCACACCCGGGGGTCATAATACATATTATGAAGTTGCCCGGGACCTTAAGTCGTTGAACGGGGTGTTAAATCTTTAAACAACAAGTCGGGTCGTTACAATATCAAAGTGAATTGGACAGTTTTTTTTTATTTTGTATTTTTGTTTTGTTCAAAATCTTTTCAATACACTTCATAAATTTATATTTCCAGCTAGTAGCTCTCTCCATTCACACATGCACTTTTAGCCTTTCTATGGTTCCACTAAAAAACTACCCAATCTCTTTTCTTTCACTTCTAGCGACTTAAGTGATTTCGGAGGTAAAGGTTCGACAAGATTTAATTAAGAACAAAAGGGATTCGTCTTGTAATGTGGGTACCAAAGAAATGGTTTACAGGCTCAAACGGGCTAACAAATGATAATATTTATCACTGGTAGGCAAATAGACTGAAGGGTCAATCCAAGAAACGCCTATATCATTTCCTAAACTCACAAGACTTAATCATTTCGCTTCAAGTCACACACGGCGCAAGTTCTAGACTAATAAGGGATGGCACAAAGTATAACCAAAATCTCACCTCACACAATGCACCTGACTTATTCAGGACGGCTCAGACCTTACTCTCAAGTTAAAGCAACTAGCATAGTCATAAAATAATTCAATCACATAGGATGTACATAATAGGAGTCAAAAGATGAGCCCAAGTGTCAGAATAAGTCACATATACTCCCAAGGCATATAGTCACAAGACTCAAGAAAAAAGTACTCAGCACATATGTTCCAGCTCTCAGCCCTAACATAAAACATGTCAAAAAGCATAGATACTCAAGTTCTACCCATTCCATTATCAGTTCTAAAATAATGAAATTTTTTGTATTTTTCTTTGGACTTTGAACCCTCAAGTAAACTGTCTAGGAGGTCCATCGTCGGGAAAAGTCCAAAACTTTTTGAGAATTCTACCTACAAGAAAAAAAAACTGCTACTCGGTTTAAAGAGTCATCCCTTGAAAAAGAACCGTGACTATAAGAATAACCAAGAGGGATTATTTCTACCTAATTTTTTTTAATTTGATTTTTGATTTTTTTTCAACACACATAAAATAATACAACTAAAATAGCATAGACAATTCACCCAAATAATCTCTTCACCCACACTTAAAATTGTGTATTGTCTCCAATGCACACCTATAAATACAGGAGGGTAAAAGAAACTCCCCGGTAGGCCAAAGGCTGAAGCATTAGCAGCTCATGGGGTACTCAGACTTCTCCCAGACGTAGTTTTTTGTGCGGGCACCCCACAGTTAGTTCTAACCATCTCATTTGCTTTTGCTTTCTTTCAATGGCTTTGCTTCCCATGCTCCTAGAAAATAAAAAAATGACACTACAAAAATAATACAATAAAATAATTTTAAAAAAAATTAAAAATAAAAGAAAGTAGTAAAGTTGGGTTGCCTCCCAACAAGCACTTGATTTAGCGTCGCGGCACGACGCGAATCACTTTTTGCCTCCACCTTGAGCATATCAATTGAACCTCAAGTTTTGCTTCAAGTTTATGATTATGCTCGTGGGGCGGTTTAAATTCTTGCGAGTCAAAAATTAAATAAATTCTCATGCACTTTTTCGCTCTCCACCGAGGAGTGTCACCTTGCCTAGACGACCTTGAAAATTATAAAATATAAGGCTCATCAACCTCTTCCCTGGACTCCTTTTTATGCTCGTAAAGATCCATTCCCATTTCACCGTGATGTGAAAACGTGTTTGGAATGAGATCCAACGCGCTCAAATACATGAACTTCAAGATTTTCAACATCCTCAAAACCAATCACACTAGAGTCAACTAAATTTGTATACTCAATGTCCTTGGTTGACGCTAGTATTACTTCTTCAACATCGGTATCCTCAAATTCTGGCTGGTTAGAGTGTTGGTGTTATACTTTGGACCCCTTCATTGGCACCTCAATTTCCATCTCTAATGCACACTGCTCCTGGCTACTATCCATAATATTAACATGTTGAGCATTAAAAGTTTCAACTAGTTGACTCACTTGAGCCTTCAAGTTGCAGATAGTTGCATCTTGCCTTTGTACCCGTAATTGTGTCTCGTCATTTTTTTTCCACAAGATACCTTTGCATATCCTTGATTTCTTTCAGGTTGTCATCCCCGGGTTCTTTGTTCCTGTTAACATTACAAGAAAAAGTAGAACCATCATAGTAAGGAGTTAGGGAAGGATAAGAAATATAAGCAGAACCATGAAAGTGATCATCTTGACCACCACACATATCACACACTTTTCACACATAAGATTGAGTTAGTGCACATACACTACTAGAAATCCGGTAAAACTAGACCAAAAAAACCGACCAACTTTGGTCAGTAATGGCCAATAATCATCCAAAATGTGACCATTTACGCGTGGAAGGTATTTTAGCGGTCAGAAAGGCATACCGACCAAAGTTGGTCGGAAATTACCGACCAACTTTGGTCGGTCAATTAAATTTAAAAAAATAAATATTACAAAAAACAAACGACCAATATGTAATCAAAAGATTCACCATCTAGGAATCGAATCGGGGTCTATACTGTGACAGGATACTATTTTACCACTAGACCATTGGTGTATTTTGTTTTAAGATTGTCTTTTATTTGATTTATACTCTTTAATTGTATTTTTGTACGAAAATAACCGACCAAAGTTGGTCGGTTTTATTAAAAAATAAAATTACATACCAAAGTTGGTAGATTTTTTAAAATGACCGGCCGAATTAACCGACCAATTTGGGTCGGTTTTTTTAATATTAATTTTTATTAATGTTAATTGAAAAACCGACCAAAGTTAGTCGGTTTCTTGAAAAATAAATTTTGCGGGACTCAAAAATAGTTTCCCGCATTTTTGCGCCAAAGAAAACCGACCAAAGTTAGTCGGTTTCTTGAAAAATAAATTTTGCGGGACTCAAAAATAGTTTCCCGCATTTTTGCGCCAAAGAAAACCGACCAAAGTTAGTCGGTTTCTTGAAAAATAAATTTTGCGGGACTCAAAAATAGTTTCCCGCATTTTTGCGCCAAAGAAAACCGACCAAAGTTAGTCGGTTTCTTGAAAAATAAATTTTGCGGGACTCAAAAATAGTTTCCCGCATTTTTGCGCCAAAGAAAACCGACCAAAGTTGGTCGGTTTCGTAAAAAAAAAATTAAAAATAAAATATTTTGAAAAACCAACCAACTTTAGTTGGTTTTTTGGCCGGTGTTTTGACCGACCAAAGTTGGTCGGTCGACCTTGGTCGGTTTTTGCCGAATTTCTAGTAGTGATAACTCGCTCTCAGGAATATTTTGATAATTTTGCCATGGGTGATTTCCTCCACAATATGCATAAGGAGGATCAAAAGTAGAAGTACCAATATCAAAACTCTCATAATTCCAAGATGCCATGTTTCTCAAATTACCAAGTAAAACAAAGAAAAAATCAAATACTAGAAAATAAAATAAATGTTCAAACTTGAAACCTAGTAATATGTACACCTACATATACACCGTTAGTTCCCCGGCAACGGTGCCAAAATTTAAACATGCCCAACTCTAGTCCTAAAAAGGATAAGCGGTCGCTGCAAATATAATCCGGTCTAAGAGTCTGGAGTCGAATCCCACATAAAACTAAGGTTTAGCTACAATTGTTCTCTATCACCGAGAAGACAAGCTTGAACAATTCCTAAGTTATAAATATTAAGATTCTTATGTCTATAATTAACTAACAAATTAAAATAGTAAATTAATAACTAAAGATATTAAGGGTTGAAGATAAGATTAAGGAGGTGTAGAGTTATGATTTTCCCAATTGCTGGAATCCTTCCCGCTAAGTCTTCTATAATTTCGTCTAATTATTCTCTACTGATCGTGAGCACTTTAGGTGTCGTAATTCTCTCCCGAGCAACTATCACAATTTACTAGACATATTCTCCCGAACTACGCTAGCTGGAACAATCTTACTGCTCACTATGACCACGTCAAGGCTTTGTTATTTCCTAAACCCACCTTTAAACCTGCCGTATTGATTCCCCATATACGTTAGGAGTGACGTTGTTCAACAACTACCTAAATATGCACCCTTTCCCAAGCAATACACAATAAATATGCACAGTCAATTGATAGCCATTCAATCAACATAAATAAGCACGTAGTTAAACAAGTAAAGAAATTCAAAAGCTAAATTATATTTAAACTTAACAAGAATTCATCCTCCAAAAGGTTCCATCAAAGCTCTAAATACTAAATTAGCTACTCATAGTAGTATGTGAAAATACAATACTAAAATTCATAACCAACAATAGAAAATAGGAAGAGGAAAGGAAAAACTCGTGGTTGAATCTTCTTCCTTGCTCCTAGTGTATTCTTGCCTCCAAAGGTGTTGTGTAACCCTAAATTAGTGTCTCCTCCTCCAAAGTTATGTAAAAATCATGTTTAGTGTGTATTTATATGACCTAGGTAGGGTAAAGGGCCGTCCAATACAATCAAATTTCGGATAGGAGAGCTGGAATCCGCGTCTGCCTTAGCGCATCGCGCGCCCATGGACGCGGACTGAGCTTTTACAATTTTCCAGTTCGCGAAGCTATCTGTGCCTTCGCTTCACTTCGCTGTTTTGTGCTTGCAATTGTCTCCTTTGGTGTGTCTGCCCTCGCGCAATGCACGAGCATAGACGAGTTCCCAATGTTTGCTACCTCACTTCCGTTTTGCGATATTTCTTCTTATTTTATCCTACTTTCATCCGAATTCGTTCCTATATATAAAAATATGTAATGAGTATATTTCACTTTAAAAACCATCTAACTTCCGCGACTCACACAAGAATTAATATGCAAATATACACAAAAATATACACTTTTCATCATTTATCAATATACTACCAAAATAATTAAGAAATAGAAAATAAAATCTTCACAATGAGCCGACACCATAGAAATTGATAAAAAGAAAATCATAATTATCTTTTGGTCCGACCCGTTTTCTCGGACCCCACACATAACAGAAGCTTAGTGCACCGGGCTGCCTTTTATAGTTAGTTTTTGGGACGGAGAAACCAATACAACTCAGTACAAGTATTAATATCAATTCATATTTATTCATGAAAACAAACTCATTATTACTCAATAATCATTTGAGAACTAAATAGACAATATGAAAGTATTCACAGAATTTTAAATTTTATACGCACGTAAAGAAATTGTGAATAATCTAACTCCAATAACCTTAATTATATCTTCTTCAAAAATTTCATAGTCAACAACTAAAACTCATGGAAGATCCTAATTTTCCGAGTGCATCAATGATAATTTCTTGAAAACTCTATTAGTAATAATTTCAAATGGCTACAATTGTCATTAGGAAAAGTAAAGTGCAAAGGCTGAAGGAAATCAAGAAGACAAATACACTTCCCCTTTCGATGAATGAATCTCATTTTCTATTTCCCACATGATTCTTCATTTCCATTTCGGCTCTTCTTTCCTTATTCATTTCTTCCAATTGTTTTTCCTTTTTCACTCTATAGAAATTATTTTACTCCAAAAAAGATAAACTCACTTTTCCACATAAATCAAAATTATACTACTAATAGACTATAAAAGAGGTACAATTGATCGAAAAGTGCATGATAAACATAGTTAAATTCTTCCTACAACATTCTCCATTTGCCTTTAAAGCAAAAGAGAAAGAGAAGATTTTTTTATTCCTAAACTACAACAAATTGACCAAAACTCGAGAATATCTTCAAAACAACTTTAATAATATCTTCAAAACAAAACAATCCAAATCCACCAAATTCATATACCGACCAACCTGCAAAAACAAACACAAACCTGAAGTCAATAAATATGAAAACGATAAACAAAAGAAGGAAGAAAGAAACTCCACAAACTAACAGAAAAAGTCTCAAATAAAGATCAAAAGTACAACATTTCTAAGTAATATAAATGTAAATAGGAAACAAAAACAGGAAAGAGTACTAACAAATGATATAATTTTTAGCATTTATAGTTTGAAAAAATCTTAAAATACATGTAAAAAGACAATAGAAAAGTAAGGAATACTAATTGCATAAGTTCATAATTACAAGTAAAGTGAATAGAGTTGAAGCCATTACTTTTTGAGGAGAAGCTTCGTGTAAATCTCGTAACATCTGAATCACCATCTTTTGCCTTTCGTATAAAATCAGGTCACGACTACAACGACCAATAGCCAAAACTTTAAAAGGAAAAAAATAATGATAATAATTTATTGAGTATAAAAGAACATAGAATAAGAATTAGAGAAAACAGTAAACATGCAGACCCATTCCGAAAGATTTTGAAAGATCTATTCCTATGGAAAGGAATCTGTAACCGCTACAGAAAGATGTAAAGGTCATAACGCATTTGGCAAGTTGTTTTAGTTACAAGGATATTTAGTACGTACATCGGTACATGCCACGAATAACACCAAAAATTTTGCAGGAAAAGAACTTGTTAGGTTCCGAATATTATATTCATTTAAAACAAAGTACGAAGAAAGTGACAACACGTTAATTAGTACCACCCTCATCACCATCACCACCAGAGTTCTTGCAAAACCGCCATAGCCATATTTGTAAATTATTATAGAATTGGCCATCCATATTGCCGACTATCTGAAAAAAAATACGAACTTTTGAATCCGTGAGTAGAAGCACTGAGTATTTATCAGAACACGATAAAGAAGAAGAATAGCCTCCAAATCGACTTGTATGAAGCAGGTTTATTTGTATTTTTTTGTTTTGATCTGTAATTGTGAAGCTGGTAACGGAGGAAAACCCACAAGCATATATAATGGCGACAGAGATTCGCGAGTAAAAGTTGCAATGTTTGCTTGTTCGATCGGAAGAATGCAGGAAATAAGGAGGTCGAGAATATGAAAAGTTGGATTAGTAAACGTTGCAACTATTGAGCCTCATGTATTACTGTAATGAATAAGAAGAGTCAAACTATTGGAGGTTACGATGAGAAAATAAATAAATTGGAGCTTATGGATATTAAAAAGTCATGACCCCAATGAAGACGTGCAACTGAGTTATGGCGTTACGGTATGGAGTTCTTAAATAATTAAAATGGAAAGTTTGAAAGTAAAAAGTGTTAGAGGTTTTATTTTTAAGATGTAATATTCTTAAAATGAGGGTGAATGGGAAATGGAGGGAAAATGAAATTTTGAGTAAAAATTTTAAGTTTCCCCCTCTTAACAATAAGACATTGTCCCATATTGGAAGTGAAAGACATTTTTAGTGGGTATATATATAATTGCTCTTCTTGTAGCTCTTAAAGAGTTAAGAAGAAAGCAAGCCTCGCGCCGTCGTCGTCGCTCGCTCG
>AWOL01S0007706.1:29421-116533 GCA_000715115.1 Nicotiana otophora
AACTTCAAACAAAGCAACTGTAAGTGTGATTTGCTACCGAACTTTGTGTTCGCCGAAACACTGGGGTTTGAAGTACCGCTACACCAGTGTGTTATTCGTTCTATCCTGGGAGGAAATAATCCATTACCTTGGGTACTAGGAGGGGATTAAATTCCTTAAGGAAACACTGTGAATTCAGTGGGCTCGAATTCATTATTATTGTTTCATTACGTTAACTTATATCTTGCAGAATTAATATTTACAAATACAGCAATATTGACCGGAGATAACAAAAAGTCAAAAAAAATAAAAAAGATTCCTGCATTATAGAGATGCCATATATATATAAATTAGTAGGAAGTCGTGTAATATCTGTGTTTGACCTTTACTAGCGTATGTTACTGGTCATAGACTCATAGTTTACCTTCCTCTTTGGACAAATTGCAGCGATTTATTCATCATAGTAAGTGTAATAGATAATAGGGGAAGAAATCGTATGCCATATTGTTTTATTTATGTTTGAGAAAAACAATACACATTATTCACTGCGGCCTCAGAATTATGAGAGTATCCATTATATACTTGCTACCTTATAAAAGCTAATTTATAAAGAAAAGAATCAATAGCACAATCAATTTAGACAAGTATAAACCTTCTATTTATTAATTTCTGCATATATCCCTTATAGTTAGTTATATTGCAGGACCTTTTCATTGCTGGAACTGACACAACTTCAAATACATTAGAATGGGCAATGGTAGAGGTCATGAGAAAACCAGATAGTATTATGAGAAAAGCTAAAGCGGAGCTTGCACAAGTTATTGGCAAAGGCAAGGTAATAAAAGAAGCTGATGTTGCTCGTCTCCCTTATTTGCAGTGCATAGTTAAAGAAACCTTGCGAATACACCCAGCAGTTCCCCTTTTGATTCGAAAGGTAGATCAAGACGTTGAGGCGTGTGGATACTTCATTCCAAAAGGCTCTCAAGTGTTAGTGCACGTATGGTCAATGGGCCGCGACCCAACTATTTGGGAGGATCCTTTGGCATTTAAGCCAGAAAGATTTTGGGATGTGAAAATGGATGTTTTTGGCCAGGATTTTGAGCTCATTCCATTTGGTGCCGGTCGAAGAATTTGCCCGGGGTTACCTTTGGCAATCAGAACATTGTCTGTAATGTTGGGTTCATTATTGAATTCATTTGATTGGAAAGCTGAAGTGGATATTGCACCAGAGGATTTGGATGTGGAAGAAAGGTTTGGCATTTCACTAGCGAGATCAATTCCTTTACTAGCTGTCCCTATTCCGCTATAAATATAATGTCGGCTTCAAGCCAACACCCAAAACCTAATAATTTGGAGTCTTGACGTTATACCTTAGTCATGAATAATGAAGTTGCACATGTTACTAAATTAGTTTATGATTTCTATGTGCAAACCTCCTAAGCACGGAGTCTTATTTTTTGTACTTGTTTACTCTTATATAAGTATAATGACAAGGGTTCATATTATCAAAGTGTCATATGTCTAAAGATCCTGACATATTTCAGAGCCGTTAGTGAATTCAAATTGAAGAAGGGTTTGGTTTCTCTGCACATCTCTTCGGGGACATGGGACGTAAACCCCATGCTAGAACTAGTGGTACATCTTGTGTGGACAACTTCCGAATGTTAAAAAGAAATATTGAAACCAGAAAGCGGAAGTTGTAATATGTGAGACCATGTTAAAAGTAACATTACTATTAATTCTAAACCTCAAGGAAGGTTTCTGTAATTAGCTCCCCTCCTCCTTAAAGAAAAATATTTGAATAATGCTGCAGGGTGCATGGCGCAAGAAGTTTTTTTTTTTAAAAAAAAAAAAATCAAAAAAGATAATATTATTAATATTAATATAATGCATCAATCATACATAGAGCAAGCATTGTCTTTTCCATAGTCCAAACACCTCTACTGCTTGACATCTTCTCCACAAATTTGTATCCGCCATAGTTAGCAGAAAGATACAGTATTTTAACCACTAGATAACGTAAAGCTCGTACTCTGGATTATTACCTATGGATTACTTAGCCATTGTGGGTGGATTATTACTTGCCTGGACTTTATTTCAATGCATTTCTTGCCTTTCAATAAGCAACAGATGTAACAAAAAACTTCCACCAGGACCAATTCCACTACCATTGATTGGAAATCTTCACAACATTCTTGGTGGTCAATCCCACCAGTCCCTCGCGAAGCTAGCTGAAAAATATGACCCTATAATCAGCCTCAGATTGGGCCAAATAAGGACAGTGGTTATATCTTCATCAGCGGTGGCAAAAGAAGTTATCCAAAAGCAAGATTTGGCCTTCTCCAGCAGAACAATTGCAGATGCAATCAATGCCCTTAGGGTGTGTTTGGTACTAAATGTTTTCCAATTTTTCTTGGCTTAAATATTTTGAAAAACAAGATACTTCTCAACCTTCCCCACCCTTCTCAACATCCCCCACCCTCACCCACCAACTCCACACCCTAACACCCACCACCTAACCCTACCCCTTCTCTCCAAAAAGACTTTTATTTTTTTATTTTTTTAGTTTCATTTTTTTTTTTTCGTCACCACCCACATTACATCCTACCCCCGCAAAAAACTTTTTTTTCTTACTTTCTTTTGGTAATTTTAAATTTCTGTTTTTTCGTTTTCCTGCACCACCCACCCCACTCCCACTCCCACCCCACCCCCACTGTCAATACTCGGTGGAGAAGCCTCTGGAAAATCATGAATACTTATATCTTCTCCGGCAACAGGCTTGACGCAAATCAGCATCTCAGGTATAGATGGCAAATTGTCAAGCTGAGTCAAACTTGAGCAGATTAAATCAGTACAGGAGTTTGCCTCAGTCAAAATGAGCTGGATTAGGATGAGTGAAATAGCTGGTCATAACCCGATCCCCTCGATCCAATTTTAATTTGTTTTGTTTAAAAAAGAAATGCGCAAACTTATGCTTTTTTCTTAACTTATCATGTTAAGTTCTTTCAGGTTTATATTTTCCAATTTCCTAATTTAATCTTGTAACTCAATTGGTTAGAGTGAGTTCTAGTCTCAACAAGAGCATCTTATGTTTTGCTGCATGTGACACGGATTCGAGCCAAAAATAACCTCTTGCAGAAATGCAGGATAAGACGGAATACAATAGACCCTTGTGGTCCGGCCCTTCTTTGGACCAGTGCATAGCGGAAGCTTAGTGCATCCAGCTGCCTTTACCTAATTTAATTGATTTAAGTTTATATTACTAAAACAAATTGTTGATTTTGCAACTTCTAATCTCAGGTCCCAAAAGATCCAAGATTTAATAGTTTATTGCCGTCGGTGTAGCCAAACAGGGGACGCAGTGAATATGGACCAAGCTTCTTTTGAGACCTCTATGAATTTACTTTCGAGTACTATTTTTTCCAAGGATGTAGTGGACCCTTATGCAAATTCAGATAAAGAATTCAAGGATGCGGTGTGAAAAATCACGGAAGAAGCTGGTAAGCCCAATTTGGCTGATTATTTTCCTGTATTGAAAAGGATAGATCCTCAAGGTATAAGGCGAAGCGTAGGTAAGAATTTCGATAAATTGCTTCAGCAGATTGAGGTATTGATTGATGAACGGTTGGAGCAAAGGAGGACATCGCCAACTAGCGATAGCACTGATGTTCTTGATGTTTTGCTAAATACCAGCCAAGAAGATCCGGAGGCAATCGACAGAAATCACATAGAGCGGTCATGCCTGGTACTTTATCAGCTTCTTATCTTCATTAAGTTCCTTATTTGCCATATTCTGCTCCACTTGACTTCATTAGGTTCTTGTTCGCTTTAATTTTTCTTCTTATACAAGTCCAGTTCAATAGGATTTACTTCTAAAGTAGAAGTTCTTTTGTCCTGTCAAAGTCAATGTATAAGCTTGACTTCCCGAGCACGAAATGGAGATATGAGCAATCCATTACGTGAACACAATTGGTCAGACCAACAAGAAAGAAAGAAAAGTCGATTCCCAAAAGACCTCAACAGAGTTGAGCTTTAGGGGGATTCTTTTTGTGGTATTGCACATAGAAAAGTATTCTATGCAGGCTTGATTTACTGGAATATTTGCTTCAAATCTCCTTCAAGTTTCAAATTATAGCACGAATAACTTTATTTGACAATTAGCTGGAAGTGGGGTAATTTATTAGCATATGCTACTGGACATAATTTACCCTTCCTTAGTTCCTCTTTGGCCAAATTGCAGAGATTTGTCCATCATATTAAGTGTAATGGATAATAGGGAAGAAGCTATTGTCGTATGCCACATTGTTCTATTTATGTTGAAAAGAATACACATAGTTATTGCCTCAGAATAATGAAAGGGTCCATTATATACTTGCTATCTTATAAAAAGCTAATTTGTAAAAAAAAGAATCAATGGAACATTCAACTTAGACGAGTACATCACCATGATTTATCACATTGTAAGTATAAACCTTCTGTCTACATTGCTGGACCTTTTCATCCCTTAGAGTTAGTTATATTCTCTTAGAGTTAGTTATGGGCCATGGTAGAGATCATGAGAAAACCAGACATAATGGAAAAAGCTAAAGCCGAGCTTGCAGAAGTTATTGGCAAAGGCAAGATAGTAGAAAAAGCTGATGTTGCTCGTCTCCCTTACTTACAGTGCATAGTTAAAGAAACCTTGCGGATGTACCCAACAGTTCCCTTTATGCTTCGCAAGGTAGATCAAGACGTTGAGGCATGTGGGTACTTTGTCCCTAGAGCCTCTCAAGTTTTAGTGAATCTATGGTCAATA
This sequence comes from Nicotiana otophora, assembly GCA_000715115.1. Classification (NCBI taxonomy): domain Eukaryota; kingdom Viridiplantae; phylum Streptophyta; class Magnoliopsida; order Solanales; family Solanaceae; genus Nicotiana; species Nicotiana otophora. Next base: position 34,196 of record AWOL01S0007706.1, read on the forward strand.
GGCCGTGACCCGACTATATGGGAAGAGCCTTTGGTATTTAAGCCCGAGAGGTTTTGGGGTTAAAAAATGAACGTTCGTGGCCAGGATTTTGATCATTCCATTTGGTGCTGGTAGGAGAATTTGCCCGGGGTTACCTTCGGCAAATAGAACATTTCCTGTAATGTTGGCTTCATTATTGAATTCATTTGATTGAAAAGCTGAAGGCGATATTGCACCAGAGGATTTGGATGTGGAAGAAAGGTTTGGCATTACTCTAGCGAGAGCACGTCCTTTACGAGCTGTTCCTGTTCTGCTATAACTGTCCGCTCCAGATTAGCCATGTAAGGCATTGGGGATTCTTGATATCAGTCATGAATATTGAAGTTCCACATGTTACTATTATCTATATATTACCATATTAGTTTATGATTTGTTATGTGTAGCCCTCCTAAGTAAGGATGTTTTTGTTTTTTGTACTAGTATATAATGACAGGAGCTTATATTATCATGCTATCAGAAGTCTAAATGTCCTAACTTATCTCTCAAGATCAAATTTAGATTATAAAAGGGCTTTCTCTCTCTGCATTTCTTAGGAGATCGAGGTATAACACTGTTTACCCTACAAATGAATAATAATTGAATTTATACGCGGTTTAAGGATATGTAAACTAATTCAATACAAGTGATTAATAACGTTAGATGAACAGGTTAAAGATAGAATAAATGGCCAAACCAGTAGTAGTATCGAGTCCGAGCTCAGTTGTGAGCCTAACAATTAGCATGCCTTCGTTCGGAACCAAACACTTATGAAGAACTATAAACAAAATTAAGAACTTTGAATAACCTTTAGAAGCAGAGAAAATAAATGTATATTGCCTTGATATACGTGTTATAGTGTGTCTATTGAATAATCAGTTTCCCCTTTATATAGTAGGAGAGTATTACCCTAAGTACAATTCTAAGAAAGCTAAAAATCTTCCTTTTCGCTAATTACTGATTTGGTGCCGATATGGGCCGAGATTCACGCCGTGATATCCAGTTGGACACGGATATCACGGCCCTTTGTTAATCGTGCGCGGTCGTTTGGTAATGCTTTCCGAGATCTTGCAACTCAAACCGAATTTGGGGGGCGTGGTCTCGATGGCTCCGGAGGAAGGTGTTTTGTTCGAGCCTTGATACGAGAGGCTCGTGGCTTCGATTCTGATTCCTTGTGGTTACGTCCTTGCTTCGTTTGCCTCACCAAGAAATCGGGGTGCTCATTAGCCTCAATTTTACCCGTATATAGATATTCCCCTCGTTTCTCAGATAGTAGGTTTTCCGAAACTATGAGAAACGATAGATGTTCTCTGGTTCCTTCCTCCGTACGTTACGACGAAGAAATCGAAACGTCCCATCAGTCGTGTTGTTCTGACTTCGGACACGTGTTAATCATCGGCTGGTTGCCTCCGAATGCAAAGCGTCGCCTACTTGCCCTATAAAAGCTTCTACCTCCTGTGCTTTCTCCACTTTCCGATCAAGCTTTCACCTTCGAATTCTCTAGCTATCTCGAACTTTCTTCAAACCTTCATATCTTCATCTTTGATCTTCAAATCCTCATAGTTGTTCTTAGGTTTTTACCTAGATTTTTTTCGAATCTTCTTACTCTGTTCTTCAGCCTTCAAACTTGTTTCTCCAAACCTCTATACCTTTTCTTTAAATCTTCAAACTTTCTCAGATAGTAATGGCAAAAACTTCCAAGTCAGTCCCTCAGAAGGCTGCCTCTTCATCTTCCCAATCGGCTGCCGGTATGAGGCGGTCGCCCCCGAAATAGTTTTTCTCGAGACGGCTGCTCCCGAAGTGGCTGCCACCAAGTCGACTGCCACCGAACCAACTCTCGAGCCCCCCTTGAAAATATTTATTCCCGGGGCTGTTCAATTGCGAACGACTTCAAGGTCGAGAAACCCAAGGACCGGGGTGAATGAGCATCGGGATATATATGCGCCGGTACCGAAGACGTCCTTCCAGCGGTCCGAGAGGACTATAAATGGAAAGGCAAGGACGTAGTAGTCCCCGGGCCCGAGGATGCTATTACTACCCACATGGAGGGGTATTTAAGTATTTACACTTACCCTTTCACACTGGGCCCGATAGACCTAGTTGTTTTAGATTTTTGCAAGAGATACGAGGTGTGCCTTGGGCAATTCCATCCATCTCTATGGAGGGTTGTGATCCTCGTCCATTACTTTGTGAATAACACCGAGTCTCGTCGGTTCACCATCGACCACCTGCTCTGCCTATATAGTCCCCAAATTTTCCGAGGGGGAATACTCATGCTTACTCTCCGGGTTTGGAAGGCCCCATTTTCGAGCATTGACGAAGACCGAGATTGAGGCTAGCAGTGGCGCTTGATGATGCCAATGTGTATAGGATTTTCCTGCTCGTACTTTGTCAAATTCTAGTATAGTTTATGATATCGTCCCACAGAGATTGGAAAATATATTCTACAGACTTATATTATTTTAACTACTATTCGAGACAATCATATTGTTAAAAAGTTTGTGGAATTAAAACTTGTTAAATACTTAACAAAATTAAACAACTTTCGAAAGATTTGTAATTTAAAAGAGTTGGCAATCGTTGAATTTACTTGATAATATATTATAATAAAATCTCACTTTCTACATGTATTTCTCTAAAGGATAATTGCTTATTGCTAATATAATTATATCTTATCTCACCAAGAAGTAATCAACTAATAACACTCTATGAGGTTATGTAATTAATTGAGTTAAAACTAGTGTCGATTAAACTGAAATATTTTCTGGCCTGAATTGTGCTAAAAGAGTAAAAAGTTCGTGAAAATATTTTTACTAAAATCGATACTCCTGCGACTATAATTCCTCCGTGAGAATTAAAAATGAGGCAAGCAAGATTACCGACTTTTAATTATAGCTTACTAAAAATTACTCTCACTTCACTATTTTATTCAGTAGTTACTATATATTAATTTTGCTCGGTGAGAATTACAAAATTAATATAAGAATAACTTAGAGATAAGATATATAGAAGTGATAACAATGATCAGTTAAAACCCATTATTATAGCACAATCTAAAATATAAATAGAAAGTTTTAGACCAAGAATGTATTAAAACTGAAATAGTATTATAATATATATATATCAAGTTTCATCAACTATCCCAACAAAAAATGTTACTCCATTATGAAGTAAGAAAAAGAAACTAGTTTAGAAATACTAAGAATTGATACAAAGATATTATTTTTCACAAAATGACAACTACTAAGAATTAGGAATATTAAAGATAAAAGAGAGACCATGTAAAACCTCGAAAAATTTTAAAGTACTTCAGCGCTATTAAGAAAGTTGATGTGCGCTAATTATATTATTTTGTGTGCAAACGAGGACACACAAAAAAGGGTGCCGGAAAATCACGGAAAAGGAAAAAAAAGGAAACGGAGAGAGCACCTGAGAGATCTAGGGAAAACTAAAAATAGAGAAGTAAAATCGTGAGAGAACACAATACAAACTTCCCTTCCGTGATTGAACACACAAAAAGAAGGCAGCCACTATAACTCCATTTTCTTTCACCCAAAGGCCAATATAAACCCACCTAAACTATAACAACCCGACCGGTCGTTTTGAGTATTACAATCTCGTTTTTCCATTTACTGCTCAATTATGCCTTACAGTTGATTTATAACTTATCAGGTTAGTTAGTTCGGGTTCGGAAGGATTTCAGAATAAAATGGGACACTTAGTCTCATAATTAAAAACTTAAGTTGGAAAAGTAGACCGGATATTCACTTATGTGTAAACAACCTCAGATTTGAATTCTGATAATTCCAATAGCTCCGTAGGGTGATTTTGGACTTAGGAGCGTGTCTAAAAAATTATTTGGAGGTCGGTAGAGGAATTAGGCTTGAAATGACGAAAGCCGAATTTTTGAAAAGTTTGACTGGGGTTGACTTTTTTGATATCAGGGCAAAATTCGATTCTCAAAATTTTATGACTTGTGTGCAAAATTTGAGGTCAATCAGACTTAATTTGATAAATTCCGTTGTCGTTTGTGGAAACTTGAAATTTCAAAGTTCATTAGGCTTGAATCTATGTGTGATTCGTATTTTTAGTGTTGTCGGATATGATTTGAAGACTCGACTAAGTTCGTATGATATTTTAGGACTTGTTGGTATATTTGGTTGAGGTCCCGGGGGCCTCGGATGAGTTCTGGGATGATTTCACATCATTTTTCTTTGTTTTGCAACTGCTGGAACTGATATCTGGTATTGTTCTTCGCGAACGCGAAGGGTCTCACACGTTCGCGAAGAAGGTATTTGGACTGCTGGGATTTACCCATCGCGAAAGCGAGCAAGGAGATGCGAACACGAAGAAGAGACTGGGGAAGCCTACGCGAACGCGAGTGGGCTGACGTGAACGCGAAGAGGTAAGGGAGTTGGGGCCTGCCTGGCGCTAAGCCTTCGGGAACGCGGATCGTGTCTCGCTAACGCGAAGGGCAGAGGTAGGAAGGCATCGCGAACGCGAAGAAGGAACCTTGGCAACACATTTTTTTTGTGCTTCGCGAACGCGAAGCCATGGTCGTGAACGCGATGAAGGCATTTCTGGGCAAAATTAAAAGTTCTAAAATGGGGGTTTTGAATTCAAAACACAAAATCAAATTGGAAGCTCGGTAGAAGGTGATTTTTGGAGAGATTCTTGCGTGCGTGTTTGGGTAAGTGATTCTTATCCAGTTTTGATTAATTTCCATGATTATGCCTTAGAATGCATCATTTAATGGGTGAATTAAGTTGAAAAATTTAGAAAACCCTCTTGGTTTAAATTGAAGATTTGAGGGTCGAGTTGAGGTCGGATTTTGGTAAAATTGGTATGGTTAGACTCGTGGTTGATCACTTGATTGGGCTTTCGGATTTTGTAACTTTTGTCGGGGTCCGAGAGTTTTGAGCTAAATTTCAGATTTTTATGGAAAATTAGCATTTTCTTATGGAATTAATTCCAAAAAATTTTATTGACTGAATCGAATTATTTATGGCTAGATTCGAGGCGTTTGGAGGCCAATTCGCGAGGCAAAGGCTTATTGGAATANTTTTGGACTTAGGAGCGTGTCTAAAAAATTATTTGGAGGTCGGTAGAGGAATTAGGCTTGAAATGACGAAAGCCGAATTTTTGAAAAGTTTGACTGGGGTTGACTTTTTTGATATCAGGGCAAAATTCGATTCTCAAAATTTTATGACTTGTGTGCAAAATTTGAGGTCAATCAGACTTAATTTGATAAATTCCGTTGTCGTTTGTGGAAACTTGAAATTTCAAAGTTCATTAGGCTTGAATCTATGTGTGATTCGTATTTTTAGTGTTGTCGGATATGATTTGAAGACTCGACTAAGTTCGTATGATATTTTAGGACTTGTTGGTATATTTGGTTGAGGTCCCGGGGGCCTCGGATGAGTTCTGGGATGATTTCACATCATTTTTCTTTGTTTTGCAACTGCTGGAACTGATATCTGGTATTGTTCTTCGCGAACGCGAAGGGTCTCACACGTTCGCGAAGAAGGTATTTGGACTGCTGGGATTTACCCATCGCGAAAGCGAGCAAGGAGATGCGAACACGAAGAAGAGACTGGGGAAGCCTACGCGAACGCGAGTGGGCTGACGTGAACGCGAAGAGGTAAGGGAGTTGGGGCCTGCCTGGCGCTAAGCCTTCGGGAACGCGGATCGTGTCTCGCTAACGCGAAGGGCAGAGGTAGGAAGGCATCGCGAACGCGAAGAAGGAACCTTGGCAACACATTTTTTTTGTGCTTCGCGAACGCGAAGCCATGGTCGTGAACGCGATGAAGGCATTTCTGGGCAAAATTAAAAGTTCTAAAATGGGGGTTTTGAATTCAAAACACAAAATCAAATTGGAAGCTCGGTAGAAGGTGATTTTTGGAGAGATTCTTGCGTGCGTGTTTGGGTAAGTGATTCTTATCCAGTTTTGATTAATTTCCATGATTATGCCTTAGAATGCATCATTTAATGGGTGAATTAAGTTGAAAAATTTAGAAAACCCTCTTGGTTTAAATTGAAGATTTGAGGGTCGAGTTGAGGTCGGATTTTGGTAAAATTGGTATGGTTAGACTCGTGGTTGATCACTTGATTGGGCTTTCGGATTTTGTAACTTTTGTCGGGGTCCGAGAGTTTTGAGCTAAATTTCAGATTTTTATGGAAAATTAGCATTTTCTTATGGAATTAATTCCAAAAAATTTTATTGACTGAATCGAATTATTTATGGCTAGATTCGAGGCGTTTGGAGGCCAATTCGCGAGGCAAAGGCTTAGCGGAATAAGAATTTCACGGTTTAAGATAAGTAACAGTTATAAATCTGGTCCTGAGGGTATGAAACCCCGAATTTTTGTGTCATGTGATTATTTTGGAAGTGACGCACATGCTAGGTGACGGGCGTGTGGGCATGCACCGAGGGGATTGTGCCTTGGTCCGTCCTGTAAAACTGTAAAGTTGAATAACTTCTTGTTAGCTATATGATCTCTATGTGTTGTGTAAATTTGACTGTAAGTCATGTTAGAAACCATGTTTAGGCTATATGTTGGTACTGTTAGGACCCACAGAGGTCGTCTACATGTTGAATTATCTGCTAAATTATTATTTTGTACTCAGTCACACTTTACTTATTTATTTTATTACAGTCTCTATTGTTCATTATTGATGAATCATATTATTATTATTTGGGCATAATATCATGACTATTGAGAGCCCGAGAGACTGCAGAGATTTATGACTGAATGAGGTTGAGAGCCTGATTGTGAGATATTATTATAGAACGTGAGTTGTCCGTGCAACACGTGAGTTTTCTGTGTGGATCCAGATATTATTATACTATAACACGTGAGTTATCCGTACGGATCCAGATATTGATACTATAGTACGTGAGTTGTCCGTGCGGATTATAATGCTTGGGCTGTAGGAGCCCCTCTAGAGTCTGTACACCCCCAGTGAGCGCGGGTACCCATTGAGCGTGAGTGTTGAGGGCTGAGAGCCGAGTGGTTGAGCTGTTGTGACGAGTTGTGTGACTGTTACCCTGAGAGGTTGTATTTGTTTTCATTTGTTGTTGTACTTAGTTGCTATTTGTTATTGTTGTAAAACTCTCTGAAAGTTTTTATATCCGGATTACATGAACTTGAACTGTATAAATTGATTTGACTTAAACTGCTGGATTTGAAAACATGTCTATTCTCTGTTGGAATTTGAAAATGAACTATAACTATGTAGCTCATCACTATCTTCAGTTCCTTATTTTTAATTGTTACTTACTGAGTCAGTTGTACTCATACTACACCCTGCACTTCGTGTGCAGATCCAGATGATCCCGTATATAGTGGGTGTTGATTCTTTCACACAATCAATTTTTCAGAGATTCAGAGGTAGCTTCCATGTTTCACAGACCTTGTCTCTCCTTCCCTATCTTTATTTTGTTTATTGCATTTGGTCTCAGATTATTATAGACCATATTCTCTAGACTTGTAATATATAGATGCTCATGTACTCGGTGACACCAAGTTTTGGGGAGTGTTCGTATCAGTATTTGTGGGATTTTGTATTGTATTTAAATATTATGTTTTTCAAACTTAAAGGAAATCAGGGGTTATTGATGTTATCGGCTCGCCTAGTATTGAGATAGGCGTCATCACGACAGGTCAGATTTTGGGTCGTGACAAGTTGGTATCAGAGCTTTAGATGACATAGGTCTCACGAGTCATGAGCAGGTTTGGTAGAGTCTTGCGGATCGGTACAGAGACGTCTGTATTTATCTTCGAGAGGCTGCCGAACCCTTAGGAAATTTTCCGTTTCATGTATTTTATCGTGCGGAATTGATTCAGCTTGAAACATAACTCTTTGTACGTATTTGAGCGCTCAGTATCAGTTGTGCACCGTTGGCTTGTGATTCCATGAACGAGGTTCGAGATGTGTATTTTGTTTTGGTGATGGGCCAGTCTGGAGGACTTGAGGCCAGGGTTAGACCGCAGCTTAAGCTCGGTAGCTTTAGTTATAACATGTACATTTGGACTCATATGTCCGGTAATATCCCTACGAGTGGAATTTTGTGGCTCGATAAGCGGTGGAAATGACTATATGATGAGTATGATGTGAATGTGGCCTGTGTCAGGTGGGATGAATGAGACAGATAAAATTTACTTGTGACTCAAGAGTCTTCTATTGGGTACTTGATACCTGTTTTGATGTGACGTACAGTCTTGAACTGTGAGTACGTTGAGGGATCTGTCATGTTGTTTAATTGTGGAGCGAAGTAGATTTTCATGTCGTGTTGATGAGTTCAAACCCAGAAATATTAAGTGATTCTGTGGTAATTGTGGGTACGAAAGGGTATAACAAGATGCCAATTTGAGACTAAGCAGGTGAGTTATCTCCTGCGGAGTAATCTACGTAGGTGTGCTCCTTATAATATTGAGTGGAGAGTTTCTTTTCTACCAGCAGGGCGTATGTGTTGAGATTTGAATTTGAATCTGGTTGAGAAAGTTGACTTGATTGTCACGAGAATAAATGCGAACTTAGCGGATAATGGAGGTATTTTATGGTGGATGTTGCAGAAGCTTGAGAAGAATTTTCGTTGAACTGATAGCAGTGTTATGGTAGTAATAAAGTATGGGTATTATGAGTTATCGAGTATTTTGTTCTATGGCTTTGAGCCAAGCGGGGGAGTCTGCTATTGACAATTCAATTTCATGGATATATGTTAAATTTTAGTTTTGGTCTGAGGCATACTTGTGGTTTAGTTATGACTTACAGATGTGGGGATCGAGGATGACTCGGGTAAGTAAATTCTTAGATATGGGTTACATTGCACTTTATGAAAAATATGAAAATTATGGAATGATTAAGTTGTTATTTTGAAGGATGTGGTGCACATGAAGTATGAATTTGATTGATCGTGTTAAGGCAGGGTTACTTATTTGACTGTTGATTGTGCTAAAGGAGCATATATCTTTCGGCCCGTTTGGGGCGGGGTAAATTAGATTTGAGCAGAGTGGATGACTATCGAGAGGGTTTTATGGATTCAAAATGTATATGTGGAAATTGAAAAAATTTTGAATTTGTATATCACTAGAATCAGTTATTTACATTGGATGGTATCGGGATATGCGATAATTCTATTTGACTATGGATTTTACATTTCAGTATAAGAAAGGAAAGAGGAACAATTTTAAATTCGCATAAGGTATTTTCAGAGTGAGTGATATGGTTGGGGTATTTATAAAGGTGCTTAAGAATAATACAGTGGCTTATGGGCCTTAGGGCGATGTGGTTTTATGTTAGGATGTGTTATAGTGAGCTTTGGGTAAGGATAGTAGTGTTTTGACAAGGAGAAATGTCAACCTGAGGGTGATTAAGAAGAAACTCGGAGAAAATAGCTCAAATGGGTAACATGATAGATCAGTATGGTAATGGTATGCTCGGTTCTTTTGGTTCTTATGATGATATGGGGCTTTATGGGTGTTTTGTGGCAATACTCTCAGATTTGGCAACTTGTGTGGCTTGATAGAGTTAGAGGAATTCAGTTATGATAGCTTGATTATGTGCAAATGGATTTCAAAGTGTTCATGATGGTTTTTACCATGATTTGAACCGGATATTTTCTACTGGTGTATGGAACGTGTTGTGTATTGTGATTTCCTCCTAGAAAGAAGCAAGAGAGAGGTTTCTAACTAATAAGGTATGTAATTTGCTGGTGACTCAGAGTTGATAATGGGATTCTTGTTCTTTTCACATGATGGCATAATAGATGTGGTGTGTTGTGCGGGATTAGGATTTACATGTAAAAGGTGACAGTTCAGTCTTGAAGAGAAGGTAACGAATGTTGGACAACATGGTCAGTTTTAGATATTTTGATGAATGTTATAACAGCTCGGTAATTCCTGATAAGGTTGCATATTTCAGAAGGCGCATTGTGTTTTGACTTACGGATGTTCATCGGTATTGCAGTACTCACCTGGTTGATAGGCTGCTGATATTCAAATTGTTGCTATGTGGCACAAAAGAATTATGAAAGTATTCCTCATGGGATTATCGTGAATGGAAGATGTGTTAGTCATTTTAGTGCTGGAGTTGGGATCAGTTACAGTGATTCATGTGTTCGATGAATTTGGAGACTGAGAGTTCTCAGAAGTATATTGTTTCGGGGTTGCGACCTATTTGAAGTGACTATTTTATTTAAAACTCGGTGGAGACACTAGTTGCGTTAATTATTGTGATAGCTATGCGCTATGAGTGCACATATATGTGAGGTTTGAGCCCATGTGTGGGCATTAGAGCAAGTATTCATACTTGGAAGAGTACTTAGGCTATAATATGCCTAGAGTTGACTGTTAAGCGTAAAGTTACAATGTTTCTCGTATTCGTACCTTTTTTGAGAACTATCTGGGCTATACTTGAGGTTACAAGGAAGATGATATCCTAAATAAACGGGGTAGTTACTAATTCTGCGTTAAAAATTGCCGATTTGATGTGTTATAGCAGACTTTGCACATGCTTACACTATGGCGTGCTATGCATACCAGTCCAGGAGTATGAGGATCATATTTCATTATCATATACAAGTATACTTGTTTAATTGCTCATGTATGATATGCTGGGACTGGAGGCCTTTGACCATGCCGGGCGATTCAAATTATTGGCACGTGAGTTGTCAGTGCCGTGTGTGGGAATTTTATTTTTATGATAATTTATCTGATTCATTAATTTCCTTTCTCTACAATTGTGCATATACACCTACGATTATGCTCTTCACGAAATTTGAGGAGTTGGTTGTAACATTGTGGTTGTGGTGGTACTTGTTGAACTTGCAATATGGTTCTCTTCCTTGAGACATCTCCCATAATTGGGTGCACGGATTGTGCAATTGTGGCTGGAGTTATATTGATGGGGCGTGCCTGTGGGATAGTTGTATTTAATAGTATAAGGTCATTGGACCTAGAATGGGTACTATCAGGTTGATTACGGTATATTCAGGAGGATAATATTGAAAGTTGGCTTAAAAAGTGTTTATGGTTCTAGTTGGGGCGAGAGAGCTCCATGACTTGTTGCTCTGATAATGGGTCATGAGATTTCTGCATGTTTCTTTTATTATCAGTAGTGTACGAAGGTTTTTGGAACGAGGTTTGGCTTGATATGAGGTTTTATACTAGTACTTGGTTGGTTTTGAGTAGTTATTGTGATCAGAAATGGTGTTACGAGTATGCGAGTTGTGTAGTATGTTATGCGATTATATCTGGGATTATCATTATGGCTAGATACAACTTGTTCAGGCTTATACAGTGTGTAGATGTAAGATTCGGGTCTTGAAAAGAATTTTGGATGTTAGAAATTTGGCTCCAAGGTTTTTGGGCTAAGGTTAAATTAATGATTTTCAGTTATATTGTGTGGTCAGGACTATATAGAATAGGGTGACGTGATATCACCCCCGGGTATGTGTGTGGTACGACGGAATAGAGATTTGAAGGTTAGAAACAACTCTTGGCACTTTCGAAGACGAACGTATGTTTAAGTGGGGGAGAATGTAACAACCCGACCGATCATTTTGAGTATTACAGCCCCGTTTCCCCATTTACTGCTCAATTATGCCTTAGAGTTGATTTATGACTTATCGGGTTAGTTAGTTCGGGTCCGGAAGGATTTCAGAGTGAAATGAGATACATAGTCTCATAATTAAAAACTTAAGTTAAAAAAGTGGACCGGATATTCACTTATGTGTAAACGGCCTCATATTCGAATTCTGATAATTCCAATAGCTCCGTATGGTGATTTTGGACTTAGGAGCGTCTCCGAAAAATTATTTGGAGGTCGGTAGAAGAATTAGGCTTGAAATGGCGAAAGTCGAATTTTTGGGAAGTTTGACCGGGGGGTTGACGTTTTTGATATCGGGGTCAAAATCCGATTCTGAAAATTTTAATAGGTCTGTTATGTCATTTATGACTTGTGTGCAAAATTTGAGGTCAATCGGACTTGATTTGATAAATTCCGGCGTCGTTTGTGCAAACTTGAAATTTTAAAGTTCATTAGGCTTGAATCTATGTGTGATTCATGTTTTAATGTTGTCGGATGTGATTTGAAGACTCGACTAAGTTCGTATGATATTTTAGGACTTGTTGGTAGATTAGTTTGAGGTCCCGGGGGTCTCGGGTGAGTTCCGGGATGGTTTCAGATAATGTTTCCTTGTTTTGCAACTGTTGGAATTGATATCTCGTATTGTTCTTCGCGAACGCGAAGGGTCTCACGCGTTCGCGAAGAAGGAATTTGGGCTGCTGGGATTTGCCCATCGCGAACGCGAGCTAGGAGACGTGAACGCGAGTGGGCTGACGCGATCGCGAAGAGGAAAGGGAGATGGGGCCTGCCTGGCACTAAGTCTTCGCGAACGCAGCTCGTGTCTCGCGAACGCGAAGGCAGAGGTAGGAAGACATCGCGAATGCGAAGAAGTGTTTGGGGTAAGTGATTCCTATCCAGTTTTGATTAATTTCTATGATTATGCCTTTAAATCCATCATTTAATGGGTGAATTAAGTCGGAAAATTTAGAAAATCTTCTTGGTTTAAATTGAAGATTTGAGGGTCGAGTTGAGGTCGAATTTTGGTAAAATTGGTATGGTTAGACTCGTGGTTAATCACTTGATTGGGCTTTCGGATTTTGTAACTTTTGTCGGGGTCCGAGAGTTTTGAGCTAAATTTCAGATTTTTATGCAAAATTAGCATTTTCTTATGGAATTAATTCCAATAAATTTTATTGACTGAATCGAATTATTTGTGGCTAGATTCGAGGCGTTTGGAGGCCAATTCGCGAGGCAAAGGCTTGGCGGAATAAGAATTTCACAGTTTGAGGTAAGTAACAGTTATAAATCTGGTCCTGAGGGTGTGAAACCCCGGATTTTTATGTCATGTGATTATTTTGTAGGTGATTCTCATGCTAGGTGACGGGCGTGTGGGCGTGCACCGAGGGGATTGTGACTTGGTCCGTCTCGTAAAACTGTAAAGTTGAATAACTTCTTGTTAGCTATATGCTCTCTATGTTTTGTGAAAATTTGACTGTAAGTCGTGTTAGAAACCATGTTTAGGCTAGATGTTGGTAATGTTGGGACCCACTGAGGTCGTGTACATGTTGAATTATCTGCTAAATTATTGTTTTGTACTCAGTCATAATTTACTTATTTATTTTATCACAGTCTCTATTGTTCATTATTGATGCATCATATTATTGTTATTTGTGTTGAGTATCATGACTATTGAGTGCCCGAGAGACTGGAGAGATTTATGACTGAGTGAGGCCGAGAGCTTGATTGTGAGATATTATTATAACACGTGAGTTGTCCGTGCAATACGTGAGTTGTCCGTGCGGATCCAGATATTATTATACTATAGCACGTGAGTTGTCTGTGCACCACATGAGTTGTCTGTGCACCACGTGAGTTGTCCGTGTAGCACGTGAGTTATCCGTGCGGATCCATATATTGATACTATTGCACGTGAGTTATCCGTACAGCACGTGAGTTGTCCGTGCGGATTATAGCGGTTGGGCTGTAGGAGCCCCTCCGGAGTCTGTACACCCCCAGTGAGCGCGGGTACCCATTAAGTGTGAGTGCTGAGAGCCGAGTGGTTGAGCTGTTGTGACGAGTTGTGTGACTGTTGCCCTGAGAGGTTGTATTTGTTTTTCATTTGTTGTTGTGCTTAGTTGCTATTTGTCATTGTTGTGAAACTCTCTGAAAGATTTTATATCCGGATTACATGAACTTGAACTGTATAAATTGATTTAACTTAAACTGCTGAATTTGAAAGCATGTCTATTCTCTGTTGGAATTACTAAAAATGAACTATCACTGTGGAGCTCGTCACTATCTTCAGTTTCGTATTTATTGTTGTTACTTAATGAGTCGGTTGTACTCATACTACTCCCTGAACTTCGTGTGTAGATCCAGGTGATCCCGGATACCGTGGGTGTTGATTCTTTCAGACAGTCGATTTTCCGGAGATTCAGAGGTAGATGTCATGTTTCATAGACCTTGTCTCTCCTTCCCTATCTTTTTTTTGTTTATTGCATTTGGTCTCAGATTATTATAGACCGTATTCTCCATACTTGTAATATATAGATACTCATGTACTCAGTGACACCAAGTTTTGAGGAGTGTTCGTATCAGTATTTGTGGGATTTTGCATTGTATTTAAATATTATATTTTTCAAACTTAAAGGAAATCAGGGGTTATTGATGTTATCGGCTTACCTAGTTTGAGATAGGCACCATCACGGCAGGTCAAATTTTGGGCCGTGACATAAACTCCATTAAAATACTACAAAAAATACCACCGAAGAACCAACCTCAAAATCCCAGCACCAAATTTCAGCCTTTCCATTGATTAAACTCATCCAAACCCAATTATTTTTCCCCACAAAAAAATCAGCTCAACAGTAGATCCAATCAGCCCCAAAATTGCAGAAAATAACCAACCGAAACCACCCAAAAACAGCCTCGAAATCGTCCAAAATGCAGCTCCAAAACGACCTCAAATTCCCAACCAAAACCGACTTCAAAATGCCTCAAAACCAGTCCCAAACTCAGCCATAAATCACCTCTAAACTTCGGCAAGATCCACCATGAACTCCACAAAATACAGCTGCACAACAGTCCTAAAAACCAGCCTTCCATCTCCAAAAAATATCGAGAAGCTCATTTGAGAATTTTCGGAGCGAGTTCAAGTTGAGCCCATTCGAGGTCGTCGATTCCAGTTCAAGGTTCTGATTGATAAGCTAATTTGAGATTTTTGAAGCTTTGTTTCTTGTTGTACACATTGGGGGAACCTATTCCATAAGGAAGATTGAAGTTGCTAGGATTTTCGGAATCTCGTAATAATGTAAGGAAGGCTCAAGAAAGATTGGAGCTGTCCGCAGGTCAATTCACATGAGAAAGCTATTTTGGAATATCGGCCTAACTTCAAAAAGGTAAGTATCTTGCCTAACCTTGAGTGGGGGAATTATCTCTTAAGCATTGAGTCTTATGTGGAAATTGTATAATTGAAACCATGCACGCGAGGTGACGAGTACGTACTTAGTTTAGATATGCAAATTTTATCGGTTGAAATTCGTAGACGCCCTTATGTATTAAATTGGAAAATCGTTGGAACTTAGTAAATTCTTGATTTGTCATGCCTTATTCCTTGTTTGTCGAGTTTGTACTTTATATGATAATTTGGTGTGATTGCCACTTGAATTCTTATGTGAATTCCACGTATTTGTTGATTTGATATTTCTTGAAAATAATCACATTATGGATTTTTCATCTGCAAATAATTAATTAAATAAGTTTAAATTGAGGTATTAATATATTTATCAAAAACTTGGAGTAAAGAAGTGTTGTCTTATGCTGAGTTAATTTTCCTTCCTTATTGTTATTTTCGAGATTTTTTATACGTTGTGCGGAGCCGTGGGCTATTTGTTGTGAAATTAATTGATTTTGTTATATCTTTGGAATTGGTTGTGGCCTATGGGAAATTTATAATATGAACTGTTATTTTGTGTTGTTATGGTAATATCCGCGTAAATTGTTGTGTGATTTGGGTTACTGTTATGCGGCGGATAAGGGTGACATTCCACTGTTGATATTATGTGGGTATAAGGGTGGCATTTTACTGTGGTTATGTGTATTGGAATATTTCCTGGGCGGGGCGATACGGAAGGCTATTATAGGAGCGATAAAAGTTGCTATTATAGGAGTGATAAGGGTGGTTATAGGAGTGATAAGAGTGACTATTGATATTGTCAGGGCGGAAGGATAAGGGTGGCTGTGGTCAGGGGTGATATGTGATGATGTGGGATTAATGTGTTGGTAATTTTTATGTGATGTTATGGTTTGCTTGTGAATTCTTTTATATATTGTGCAATTTATTTTATAAATTCAGTAAATTTGATAATAGTCAGATATATGTTGAAATTATGAGAATATAGATATTGTCAGGCGGATTATGATATGGGCACGAGGTACCAGGGAAATGTGATGAATTTATTTTTGGCACGTGAATTGTCCGTGCAGTTATGATATGAAATATGGGCGCGCGGTGCTGTGAGTAAATGATGATGATATTGGTACGTGAATTGTCCGTGCGGTTGTGATAGAAATATTGGCACGAGGTACTGTAGAAATATGAAAGTGGGCTAAGACCCGTATTGTATGATTATTAGATGAGTTGTCACAAGGTGACTATTATTTGAAAGAATTATATTCGAAAGATATTTATTTAAAAGAATTATATTTGAAGGATATTATTTGAAAGAATCATATTCGAAAAATATTTATTTGAAAGAATTATATTTGAAAAATATTTAATTGAAAGAAGTATATTCGAAATATATTTATTGGAAAGGATTATATTTTAGAGATTTCTATTGAAAAACTTATAGATGAAAGATGTATATTTTGAAGAACTTGATTATTGGTTGTACTTGTGTTCATTATCGGTTTGAGCAATATTTATGGAGTTTTGCTGCCTTGCTATTTACATCACTAGTTGATTATTGTTGTTGTCGCTGCTATTTATTTTTTATTATTTTTGTATACTATATTGCACAGTTTATTAGACTAGTGAGTGTCTTGATTGTATCTCGTCATTACTCCATCAGGGTTAGTCTTGATACTTACTGGGTACCGACTGTAGTGTACTCATACTACACTTCTGCATATTTTTGTGCAGAGCCAGGTATTGGAGATCTCAGACTCGGACAGAGTTAGAGTGGGATCATGAGGATTCAAGGTAGAGTTGCTTGATCGTTACAGCCCCTTGGAGTCTTTCTATTTTATTGTACTATTAATCATTATTCAAACAGTATTGAGTATTCGATTCTCGAAATCATTTCAGGTATTCAGTTAGAGTTTGTGACTCAGTATTTCCATTCTTGGGAGGTTGTTTGTAATTATTTCTGTTGTTGGCTTCGACACGTGCATTAAATTATATGTTTAAAAAAATAACTTGAATTGTAATTATAATCGGCTTACTTAGTCTTAGATACTAAGTGCCATCACGACGTCTGTGGTAAAAATTTTGGGTCGTGATAAGTTGGTATCAGAGCTCTAGGTTCATAGGTTATACGAGTCACGAACGAGTTTAGTAGAGTCTTGCGGATCGGTACAGAGACGTCTGTACTTATATTCGAGAGGCTACAGAACTGTTAGGAAATTTTCACTTCTTTCATTCTTGTCGTGTGGAATTTGTTGAATTTGGAATTTGAGCCTTTGCATCTTTATTCTCTCACCGATGGTGAGGACACGTGCTATCGGGTCATCAGAGCAGATACTCGCGCATACTGCTAGGGCCGCAAGAGGCCGGAGCCGAGGTAGAGGCTGAGGAAGGGCACGTATGGTGACTAGAGCACCTGTCAGAGCAGCTGTTGATGAGCCGCCAGTAGATCTAGTTAGGGGACAGGTACCAGAAGCACCTGTTGTTACCCCCGAACTTCAGGAGACGTTAACACAGTTCTTGAATATGTTTGGTACATTAACTCAGGCGGGATTGATCTTTGTTGCATCAAATATTTTACAGATTAGGAGAGTAACTCAGACTCCTGCCGCTCGTATACCAGAGTAGCAAGTTCACATTGGTCAGGTTCCGGGTATAGTACCGGTACAACCTATCATTCCGGTTCAGCCTCAGGTCAGGCCAGAGGCATTAGAAGAAGAACAAAAGAGACTAGAGAGATTTAAGAGATATAGTCCACCCACTTTTAGTGGCACATCTACTGAGGATGCTCATGGATTTCTAGAAAAGTGTCACCGTATTCTCCGCACCATGAGTATTGTGGAAGTGAGCGGAGTTGCCTTTACCACATTTCAGCTGTCAGGAGCAGCATATCAGTGGTGGCAAGTCTATGAAGAAGGTAGACCAGCTGATGTAATACCACCTACTTGGGCTTAGTTTTTAGAGATGTTTTTGAAAGAGTTTGTTCCCTAGACTCTCCGAGATGCGTGGTGCACAGAGTTTGAACGGTTGCATCAGGGCACTATGACAGTGTCAGAATATGCTATCAGGTTCAGCGAGTTAGCCCGTCATGCACCTATCTTGGTTCCTACAGTCAAAGAGCAAGTCCGCAGATCCATTGAGGGGCTCGATTATGATCTTAAAATATGCATGGCTCGAGAGTTGCAAACTGATACTCTATTTCAGCAAGTAGTGGAGATTGCGAGAAGGATTGAGGGTGTTCTAGGTGAGGAAAGAGAGTATAAGGAGGCCAAAAGGTCTCGAAGCTCTGGAGGATTCAGTGGATTTTACTCTTCAGCTATGACCAATTATGGCAGAGGATCGAGGAGTCGGCCAACTCAGTCCGCACATCAGATTACTCAGAGTGCTCCAGTAAGTTTTTATAGTGCGCCACTGATACGAGATTCTTACAGTGGTTATTCCAGTTATCCGGCACAGACTAAGTACGAGCAGCCGCGACCTCAAAGGGGTTGTTATGAGTGTGGTGATACTAGGCACATCGTGAGAGATTGTCCCAGATTTCGGAGGGGTGAATTTTATCAGAACACTCAGGCTATGGGCCCCAATGCAGTTACTACTCCATGTGCACGGCCAGTTAGAGGTAGAGGACAGGCGAATAGAGGGTGCCCTAGAGGGGGAGGCCCAACCCGTTGATATATTTGCTATGGTGTGGCTGAGGCCACTACACCAGATGGTGTCGTTACAGATATGATCCTGATTTGTTATAAAAGGATATTTTTCTTAATTTGATTTGGTTCTGAATATTGAGGCGAGTCCTCCTATTATGCTCCGCTTATGGGTGAACTTTATAATCTGTGACCCACTTATGTGTTTATCTCTATTGAGAGATTTGATGATGTTAGCCCGTGTCTATTATTTTGTTTTACACCATTGAGGACTATAAGTCCAAAAGTGACTTTATAATACTCTCTACAGTGGGTTTTGATGTGATTTCGAATTAATTGATTTAATTTTATGAATTATATGCCCTATTGGAATGGGGGTTCATTATGTGTTGTGAAAACTTATTTACGGATTTTATTAAAAAAAATAAGAAGAAAGAAAGGGAATGGAAAATCTTAGTTGGGACAATGTGCAAAATACTTGTGATTCGGAGTTGAGGACAAGATCCTCGTATTTTTATATGATGTGAAATGTTTAAACTGGGCTACAAGCCGCGGTTGAAGTTATATAAGGACGAAATCCTTGTGGTGAAAAACGTTATGAGTTTAAATTCTCCCTTTGTGAAATTAAATTTGTACTATAGTATTAATAAGGAGTCATGCCTGTTAGGCTTATTTGATAATTCTGTATGTATTTTTTGTGCATATTTAGCCATATTCGTGCTGTAAATATTGAGTTTTAGCCTATGAGATGAGTACCCAGGTGGCGTTAAATGTGACTCGTTAATTCGGATAAATAATTATGAGGTCTTTATGCCTCGTGTGTTGCTTTCAGTGTTGTGAAAAATTTGAAGCGAGATTTTGGTTAATATAAGATTAATTGAGGATGCTGGAATTAGTTATGAAAAGTTATTATGACCAGAGATGTGATTATGGGCATATGTATAATGTGTGTGTAGGCACAAAATTGCTACCGCCGGTTAAGACTAACACAGTGTGTTAATATAGGAAATCATGCCTTATGAAATCTGAAGGAAATGGGCTAAACTATGAGCATGATGTTTTCCCCATCATGGTCCTCCATGTACCCGGTGTTTCATGTGCCTATGCCTAAAAAGGTAGTTGGAAATCCTTTATTTATTGTTCCGGTAGAAGCTAGTGGAGGTAAAGTTAATGGATAGTTAGCTTATGAGAGGTACCTAATTGTCATCCTTGTTAGATAAGTCCGGAAGTTGGGATTGCCTACGTTAATGTGTTATGGCAAGGTTTGTAAGTCGAGAAGGTCACCTTGAAGGCCAAAAGTGTTATGGAAAGAAAATATTTTCGGTTGATTATATAGAAATTGGTTTTGATTTGAAAGGTACTTTCTAGGTGTTATGATTTAAAAATGTGCAGTTCATGTCCAGATATCACTCTCGATAATATAATGATGGTAATGTTGAGATTAGTGTTGTTGATATACATTGTGATGCTTTGTCGAGTTGTGGATGTGTTGATAGGGTGATTTTGGTGATTCTATGGCAGTGGATAGACCCAGTTACAGGAGAAACTCGGCCGAAATTTTTAAGAACTAGTAAAGATAGCCAAAGTTTAAGGGCCATAAGTAAGTTGAAATTTTGGATAGGAAGTATAAGACCCATATAGTCATAAGTGCTTATGCATAATGGTTGTAGGTAAAAGGATGTAACTCTATTATTAGAAGTGACTTTTAAAACATTCGAGGACGAATATTCTTAAGTGGGGAGAATGTAACACCACGGAAAATTTTGAAGAACTTAAGCACTATTAAGAAAGTTTATGTGCGCTAATTATATTATTTTATTTGCAAACGAGGACACACAAAAAGGGGTGCTGGAAAATCGCTGAAAAAGGAAAAAAAAGGAAACAGAGAGAGCAGATATGGGGAAAACTAAAAATAACAACAACAACAACAACAACCCAGTATAATCCCACTAGTGGGGTCTGGGGAGGATAGTGTGTACGCAGACCTTACCCCTACCCTGGGGTAGAGAGGCTGTTTCTGATAGACCCTCGGCTCCCTCCCTCCAAGAACTCCCCACCTTGCTCTTGGGGTGACTCGAACTCATAACCTCTTGGTTGGAAGTGGAGGGTGCTTACCACTAGAGCAACCCACTCTTGTGAAAAAGAGAGGAGGAAAACCGTGACAGAACACAATACAAACTTTCCTTCCGTGAATGAACACCGAAAAGAAGGCAGCCACTATAGCTCCATTTTCTTTCACCTAAAGGCCACCATAAACCCACCTAAACTCTATTAAAATAATGCAAAAAAAACCACCGAAGAACCAACCTCAAAATCCCAGCACCAAATTTCATCCTTTCCATTGATTAAACTCATCCAAACCCAATTGTTTTTCCTCACAAAAAAATAAGCTCAACAGTAGCACCAATCAGCCCCAAAACTGCTGAAAATAACCAGCCGAAAACCACCCAAAAACAGCCTCGAAATCGTCCAAAATGCAGCTCCAAAACGACCTCAAATTTTCAGCCAAAACAGACTCCAAATGACTCAAAACCAGCCCCAAACTCAACAATGAATCGCCTCTAAACTCCGGCAAGATCCAGCCATGAACTCCACAAAATACAGCTGCAAAACAGTCCTAAAATTCAGCCTTCCATCTCCAAAAAAATCGAGAAGCTCATTTGAGAAATTTCGGAGCAAGTTCGAGTTGAGCCCGTTCGAGGTCATCGATTCCAGTTCAAGGTTCTGATTGATAAGCTCATTTGAGATTTTCGAAGCTATGTTTCTTGCTGTACACATTGGGGGAACCTATTCCATAATAAAGATTGAAGTTGCTAGGATTTTCGGAATATCGTAATAATGTAAGGAAGGCTCAAGAAAGATTGGAGCCGTCCAGAGGTCAATTCACGTGAGAAAGCTATTTTGGAATATCGGCATAACTTCAAAAAGGTAAGTATCTTGTCTAACCTTGAGTGAGAGAATTACCCCTTAGGCATTGAGTCTTATGTGAAAATTGTGTAATTGAAAATCATGTACGTCAGGTGACTAGTACGTACTTGGTTTAGATGTGCAAATTATATCGGTTGAAATTCGTAGACGCCCTTATGTATTAAATTGAAAAATTATTGGAACTTAGTAAATCCTTGATTTGTCATGCCTCATTCCTTGTTTGTCGAGTTTGTATTTTAGATGATAATTTGGTGTGATTGCCACTTGGATATTTATGTGAATTTCGCGTATTTGTTGATTTGATATTTCTTGAAAATAATCACATTATGGATTTTTCATATGCAAATAATTAATTAAATAAGTTTAAATTGAGGTATTAATATATTTATCAAAAATTTGGACTAAAGAAAGTGTTGTCTTATGCTGAGTTAATTTTTCTTCCTTGTTGTTTTCGAGATTTTATATACGCTGTCTAGAGCCGTGGGCTATTTGCTGTGAAATAAATTAATTTTATTATATCTTTGGAATTGGTTGTGGCCTATGAGTAATTTATAATATGAACTGTTGTTTTGTGTTGTCGTGGTAATATCCGTGTAAATTGTTATGTGATTTTGGTTACTGTTATGCGACAGATAAGGGTGGCATTCCACTATTGATATTATATGGGTATAAGGGTGACATTTCATTGTGGTTATGTGCGTTGGGATATTATCTGGACGGAGCGATAAGGCAGACTATTATAGTAGCGATAAGTGTGGCTATAGATATTGTCAGGGCGGAGGGAAAAAGGTAGCTATGATCAGGGTGATATGTGATGAAGTGGGATTAATGTGTTGGTGATTTTTATGTGATGTTATGATTTTCTTGTGACTTCTTTTATATATTGTGCTATTTATTTTATAAATTCAATAAATTTGATAATAGTCAGATATATGTTGAAATTGTGAACCAGTAAATATGGTCGGGCGGATTATGATATGGGTACGAGGTGCCGGGAGAATGTGATGATTTTATTTGTGGCACGTGAATTGTCCGTGTAGTTATGATATGAAATGTGGGCACGAGGTGCCGTGAGTAAATGATGATGATATTTGCACGTGAGTTGTCCGTGCGGTTGTGATAGAAATATTGGAATGAGGTGCCGTGGAAATATGAAAATGGGCTGAGACCCGTATTGTATGATTATGAGATGAGGTGTCACAAGGTGACTTTTATTTGAAAGGATTATATTCAAAATATTATTTGAAAGAATTATATTCGAAAGATATATATTTGAAAGAATTATATTTGAAGGATATTATTTGAAACAATTATATTCGAAAGATATTTATTTGAAAGAATTATATTTGAGGATATATAATTGAAAGAAGTATATTCGAAATACATTTATTGGAAAGGATTATATTCTAGGGATTTCTATTGAAAAACTTATAGATGAAAGATGTAAAACTTGATTATTTATTGTACTTGTGTTCATTATTGGTTTGAGCAATATTTATGGAGTTTTCCTGCCTTGTTTACATCACTAGTTGATTATTGTTGCTATCAAAGCTATTTATTTTCTATTACATTTGCATACTATATTGCACATGTTATTAGACTAGTGAGTGTCTTGATTGTACCTTGTCACTACTCCACCGAGATTAGTCTTGATACTTACTGAGTACCGACTACGGTGTACACATACTATAATTCTGCATATTTTTGTGCAGAGCCAGGTATTGGAGATATCGGACTCGGATAAAGTTAGAGTGGGATTGCAAGGATTCAAGGTAGAGCTGCTTGGCCGTTGCAGCCCCGTGGAGTCTTTCCATTTTATTGTACTAATAATCATTATTCAAACAATATTGTGTATTCGATCCTTGAGATCATTTCATGTATTCAGTTAGAGTTCGTGACTCACTATTTCCAGTCTTGGGAGATTGTTTGTAATTATCTCCGCTGTTGGTTTCGACACGTGTATTAAATTATATGTTTAAAAAAATAACTTGAATTGTAATTATAATCGGCTTACTTAGTCTTAGAGACTAAGTGCCATTACGATGCATGTGGTGGGATTTTGGGTCGTGACAGACCAAGAGTAGTTCTTCTCTACCCAATAGGACTCTCCCCCTCGCAATACAATATGAGTGCCTATTTATAGAAAATGTATAGCAAAGGTGAGATGATGTTGCAACTTTAAGTCTTGATGTTGTGACTTCAAAAGTTGATGTTGTAACTACAAAACTTGATGTTGTGACTTCAAAATTTGATGTTATGACTTCAAAGTTACATTCACTTTTGTTTACCACGTGCATTGCTCTTTTTCCTCCTTGTTTTGCTTGTAGTCCTCTTTCCTCTGCAAAACTTGTTAGAAAATATAGGAGAATCGAATATATTTATTCATGTTTTATTTAAAAATCCTTATTTATACGTATGAAAATACACGAATAATTTATATTCATCAAATTCCCCCACACTTGAACTTTTACTCGTCCTCGAGGAAATATTTTTTTTTTTTGGAACAACTCTGTTCAAAAATCATTGTTTTCCTTGTGGAGAGAAAATTTATTCAAGATAAGGATTTCCTCATTTCCAAAAATTGATTAACCTTTTCAACCTCACATAACATTTACCTTGCTTATGATTCCATCTTTGTTTGGCAACAACTTCCATTTCTTTTCCCTATGACTCTTAAGAATTGATAAATTTATGGCCACCGTCAATAAGAATTGTTCTTCTTTATCCATAGATTTGCTCATTATATAAATCGCCACTAATGTAGTTTAAACACTATTTTCTGAAATCTTTTAGGGCTTTTTCGGTTTGTACTGCTAAGCTTCAGACTGATAGGATAAAAGGAATATTTATAGTGACCTTTTTTAATCTATTGAATCAATATATAATCTGAAAATTTGAAGCAATTTCCACTTTTGTTTTGTTGGAACAATACTTTCTGTACAATAGAGATTTTCTATATATATGAAGAATCTATACGTATACTGTTTCTATGCCTTTTCTGCCGCCATTTTTTCCTTTCTTTCTCTTTTGTTTTTAATAAGCTCCATCTTTGAATTTTCAGCTGAAAAGAAACAATTAGGAAGAAGTAATTACAAATATATGGGTATCTATAATTTACTGGTTCATATTGCGGTGTGACAAGAAAGAATGGTTTACAGAATTCAAAGTTGGGTACTAGGGATGCATTTTTTTAGTTTTGGTTGCATTTTCAGCCTAAAAGTAAGAAATCAAAGAAAGCCTAATTTATTTTTCAAAAATTAGTGTCAACTATTATTTCGCCTTGACAACATTCTGCGCAAGTTCTAGTAAAGAATTTCTGAATCTACCTCTTGATCTTCATAACTCTTCTCAATTCCAATGATTTCTTGAGTTGAAAATGCAAATCATTGCTTTCACAAAATCAGAATAATAAACTTGGAAGTTGTGATTCAAGAAGAAAAGGGTTAATTTTTAAAAAAATGAAGAGATCTTATTTTGCCCATGAAAGAGAATTATATATAAGTAGTACTTTATTTACGAAAATTTAAACTCTTTTTTTCTTTTTCTTTTGTGTGGTTATTTAACTGTTGCGCTTGATAGGTACCACCCAAGCATTGAAGAGTGCTTTGTTGCTTAAGCATCCAGCTCTATAACCTGTTTCTTTCTTCAATACTCACCAAAAACAAATTACGCTATCAATATATTAGAGCAGCAAAGTCCAAATAAAGTAGCTAAAATTAGGATAAAGTGCATATACTAGTACCACCACTACACTTCAATATTTACTAATAACAAAATATTTTACACCAGTTATTTATATCCAAAAACTTCCCAGAATACTTTTAACAACAATACAAAAGAAAGACGGCATTAATAACAACCAACATAGCCTAATACTATATAGGCTAAACAGTAAAAGGCATGAACTTCCCATATTCTTTCCCCAAAATATTTATGAATCTACTCGTTCCTCCTACATCATCACCAGCAAAATAATTCTCCTCTCTTAGCTGTAAGGAACCACGTTGTGTAATCGGAACATCCAATTTTTTTTTAAATTTATAAATACATAAAGTACTAAAGAAATTTTTGAAAATAAATAAATAAAAATCCTTTTAGCTTTTAGATTTACAGTCATAGAAGATGTAACGACCCGGCTGGTCGTTTTGAGTATTACAGCTTCGTTCCCCCATTTACTCCTCTATTTGTGCTTTATAGCTGTATTATGACCTATCAGATTAGTTAGTTCGGGTCCGGAGAGATTTTGAAGTGAAATGAGACACTTAGTCTCGTAATTTAAAATTTAAGCTGGAAAAGTCGATCGGATGTTGACTTATGGGTAAACGATCTCCGATTTGAATTCTGATGATTCCAATAGCTCCGTATGATGATTTTGGACTTAGGAGCGTATCCAAAAAATTATTTGGAGGTCCGTAGTGGAATTAGGCTTGAAATGGCGACAATTGTATTTTTGGGAAGTTTGACCGGGGGTTGACTTTTTGATATCGGGGTCAGAATCCGATTCTAAAAATGGGAATAAGCTTCGTTATATCATTTATGACTTGTGTGCAAAATTTGAGGTCAATCGGACTTGATTTGATAGGTTTCGACGTTGTTTGTAGAATTTTAAAATTTCAAAGTTCATTAGGCTTGAATTGGAGTATGATTTGTCATTTTGACTTTGTCTGATGTAATTTGAGGCCTCGAGTAGGTTCGTATTATGTTATGGGACTTATTGGTATATTTGGTTGAGGTCCCGGGGGCCTCAGGTGAGTTTCGGACGAGGTTCAGATCAATTTCGTTGCATATTGCATTGTTGAAGGCTGCTGGTTTGCGCGTCGCAGAAGCGACCACTGTCGCAGGTGCGAGCTTCGTCCGCAGAAGCGAAGATCATGGATGCGGCCTCTTGTCCGCAGATGCGGATTGACTAGAGAGAACCCTTTAAATTCGAGGGTTCGTGATTTTTCACTCATTTTCGGACCCTGGAGCTCGGTTTGGGCGACTTTGGAGAGGAATTTTTTCACACAACTTGATGTAAGTGTTCTTGAATCCGTTGTGATTTTATTCCATGAATCTATCTTCATTTTTATCAATTAGTTGATGAATTTAATGAGGATATTGGGGGTGTTGGCCTAAAGATTCATAATATGATTTTTTGAGTTTTGAAAGTCGATCTGGAGTCGTAATTGAATGAAATTAGTATAGTTGGACTTGTAATTGGATGGGTTGTCAGATTTTGTGAGTTTTGTCGGATTCCGAGACATGGGCCCCACGAGCAATTTTTGGAGTGTAATTTCGGATTTTGTGGAAAACATTAGCATTTTATTATGGAATTAATTCCTATAATTGTGTGGACTGAATCAACTAAATTGTGACTAGATTCGAGACGTTCAGGAATTGATACGTGCATAATGAAATTTCTGGAGCATTTTTGATCTTGCTCGGAATTGGATTTGTCCTATTCGAGGTAAGTAACTCTTTTAATCTTGGAGCTGAGGGTATGAACCCTAAAAATATGTGTTATGTGTTTGGTGTTGAGGTGACACACATGCTAGGTGACATGCATGTGGGCATGCACCGTGTTAACTGTGACTCCGTTATTTCTATGGTACCGTGTAGTTATCTGAACTTATCTGGAATCTCTACGTACTAGAGTTATCAAGCTGTGATTCATGTTAGAAGCCATGTATAGGCTACATGCTTATTCTGCTGGGACCCACTGTGGTCATCTCTGTTGTTGAGTTATTTGCTTTCATTGCATTACATACTCAGTCGTACGCATTCATATGCATATCATATCTCAGTCTCTGTTATTATTTATTAATACATCATATCATCATTTTCGGGCTAGTTTCATGACATTGTAAGCCCGTGAGAGAGAAACTGGAGAGATTGAAGTGCGAATTATAGCGCTTGGACTGAAGGAGCCCCTCCGGAGTCTGCGCACACCTCCAGTGAGCGCGGTTGATATTATTGAGGGATGGATCTTCCCTGGACATGGATCTTGTCTGAAGCATTTTATACCTATATATGGATCTTCTCCACGGGCTGGATTGGCCCTACTCAGTACTGAGTGACTGATGATCAGTTGATGTGTATATTCCGGGATGGATCTTTCCTAGGCCGGATTGGCCATATACAGTACCGAGTGATTGAGCATGATGAGTGAAATGTGTGAGAAAGTGAGATTGGGTACTCTGAGAGTGTGAGTACATGAGTTCATCTCTGAGATATATTGCATTGACATGCACACATGACATACAGGCATGGAGATGTATTTCCCTCATGTTGTACGGTATCACATCATTCATTACTTCTCACACATGTTGATATATGGGAATAGTGATGCATTGGATTTGCACTGGCTAGCTGGAAAGAAAATAAAACATCTTATTTATTATTGAAAGGATTTTTGGGAAAATTACTGTTTTCAAACTTATTCATATTTTGGCAACTTCGGTAAACGACTTGGGATTTTCACTGATACACTTGAAAGGCAGAACTATTTTCAAAAGTCATGATTTAGCTGAGCATTTATTTTTTGAGTTACTTCTTTTATTACTTGCTTATGTTGTTATGAACTGTTGTTGGTTATTGGAGTTGGACTCTGACCTTGGTACAAGTTCATCTCTACTTTCAACCTAAGGTTAGGTTTGTTACTTATTGAGTACATGGGGTCAGTTGTACTCATACTATACTTTTTCACCTTGTGTGCAGATGTTGGCTGCTGATGTTGCTGTGTTCGTTGGGAGCTGGATCTGAAGATATACCTGCATTCCGATTGTAACTGCCTCTTGTGCATGGTAGCCTTAGATTCATAAAACTCCGTTTATGTGCTTTTCAAACAGATGATATATTTACTTCATACCAACTTTGTATACTTTATTCTTAGAAGCTCATGTACTACCAGTTCTTGGGGAAATGTATTAGTTTCATATATTTTCTTTTAATTAATTGCCTTATTAATTTCATTGGAATTGGATAGTTGATAATTGCCTTACGTAGCGGGTTGGGTTAGGTGCCATCACGACTAGTTGGATTTTGGGTCGTGATAAGGTGGTATTAGAGCCCTAGGTTCATAGGTTTTACAAGTCATGAGCAAGTGTCTAGTAGAGTCTTGCAGATCGGTATGATGACGTCCATACTTATCTTCGAGAGGCTACAGGGAATTTAGGATAATTTCCCATCTTTCTTTCCTTATTGTGCGAAATTGATTAAGCTTTAAACGTAGTTCTTTGAATTCCTTCCACGCATTCGTATGCGCATGTGAACGCTCAGTGTCAGTTGTGCATCGCCGGCTTATGATCCCATGAACGAGGTTTCAGATGTGTATTCTGTATTTTGGTGATGGGCTAGTCTGGAGGACTTGAGGCAATGGTTGGACCGCGGCTTAAGCTCGGTAGCTTCAGTTGTAACTTGTACATTTGGACTCATATGTCCAGTAATGTCTCTACGAGTGAAATTTGTGGCTCGATGAGCGGTGGAATTGCTTTGTGATGAGTATGATGTAACTGCGGGATGTATTAAGACGATTTGAATACGACGAGAAGTTTGTCCTTGAAATGTAAAGGAAAGGCCATTGGGTGCTTGATTTTCATTTTGATGTGACGTACAGTCTCGAGTATGAATGTTTTGAAGGATCATTCACGTTGTTAAATTTTGGGACAAATTAAATTCTCATGTCTGATTAATGAGTTTGGACTCAGATAGACTAAGTGATTGCATAGTAATTGTGACTACGAAATGATATAACAAGATACCAATTTGAGGCTATGCAAGTGGATTATACCCTGCGGAGTAATCTACGTAGGTTTTTTCATTATAATGTGAGTGGAGAGTTTCTTTATAGCCAGCATGGCGTATGTGTTGAGATTTGAATTTGAATATGGTTGAGAAAGTTGACTTGAGTGTTAAGAGAATGAATGCGAGCTTAGAAGGCGATTGGGATATTTTATGGTTGGCGTTGTATGAGCTTGAGAAGAATTCTCGTTGAACTGACCACGATATTATGACAGTGTCACGACCCAAATTCACACATGTCGTGATGGCGCCTATCTCAATACTAGGAAAGCCAACAATCTCAATAAATCACCATATCTCTTAAATTTGAAAACATAATTATTAAATTAAGAGAAGAAAACCTCACAAACGTAAATATAAACACTCCCAAAACCCGGTGTCACTGAGTACATGAGCATCTATTATAAATACTGACTGATAAAACACTGTCTGAGAGTATAGAACAATACAATAACTGAAAGAAGGAGAGACAAGGTCAGTGGACTCCAGGCAGCTACCTTGATAGTCTCCAACTGATAGCACTCTGAGACCTAACAGTCGCCGTATCCGAAAGCACCTGGATATGCACACGAGGTGCAGAGTGTAGTATGAGTACAACCAACTCAATAAGTAACAAGACTAACCTCTGGGCTGAAAGTAGTGACGAGCTCCGCAGGTACCGTCTAGTATAAATAATGGTACAAAAATGTAGGCATGCTTTCAAGTTCAACAATTAAACTTAGTACAAGTGAAATATATCAATACTGCATGATATGAAGAATATGACATCTCAGTAGAAAGACCTGATGTAAATACTAGTCACAAATTATTCGGTCACTCGGTACTGTTTATGGCCAATCCAGCCAGGGGTGTTTCTGTAACGACCCGACCGGTCGTTTTGAGAGTAATAGCCCCGATCCCCTATTTAATATTTTTTCCGTACCTTTTTCTGCTTATGTGACTTACCGGGAGGTTGTCGTTGTGGTTTTGGAGTAATTTGGGACACTTAGTCCCTAAATGGAAGCTTAAGCCTTAGGATTTTGACCGTAGTCAGAACTGTGTGAAGATGACTCCGGAATAGAGTTATGTAGGTTCCGTTAGCTCTGATGGATAATTTTGGACTTAGGAGCATGTCCGGACTGTAAATGTGAGGTCTGTAGCTGATTTAGGCTTGAAATGTCGAAAGTCGAATTTTTGGAGATTTTGACTGGTAGTGGACTTTTTGATATCGGGGTCGGATTCCAATTCCGGAAGTTGGAGTAGGTCCATAATGTCGAATGTTACTTGTGTGCAAAATTTGAGGTCAATCGGACATGATTTGATAGGTTGTAGAAGTTCGAAACTTTGTAGTTCATTAAGTTTGAATTGGAGGGTGATTCATATTTTTAGCGTTATTTGATATGATTTGAGGGTTCGACTCAGTTCGTATGGTGTTTTAGGACTTGTTGGTATATTGGGTTGAGGTCCCGGGGGCCTCGGGGTGTGTTTCGGATGGTTAACGGTTCAAATTTGGTTTCGGAAGAATAGCTGAAGCTGCTGCACCTGGTGTAATCGCACCTGTGCAACATGGACCGCAGGTGCGAGCCCGCAAAAGTGAGCCAATGGACGCAGGTGCGGTTTTGAAGAAAGAGGCCAAAGGTCACAGGTGCGGACGTATAACCGCATCTACGCATCCGCAGATGCGGAAGATGAAGTGCAGAAGCGGAAGGGGCCAGAGCGTGAGGATCGCAGAAGCGGAAGAATTCCGTAGGTGCGGGCGCGCAGGTGCGGCCCATTACTCACAGATCCGGACCCAGTCCCTTTAAGTCATTTCTGCACCCGCAATAGAAATTCCGCAGGTGCGGCGTCGCAAGTGTGAGATTTCTGGATAGAACACTTAAATGCAAGGGTTCGCGATTTTTGCTCATTTGTAACATTTTGAGCTCGAGTTTGGCAATTGCTTGAGAGCATTTGTGAAGGATTTCTTGAGGTAAGTGATAGTAGTCTATATTTATGCAATTTAGACACTATTTATACTCTAATTTAGCCGCACGTTATTGATGTTTGAATGCTAAAAAAAACAAAATGCTCTAATTAAGAATTTTATGCTTTGCAGGAGCCACACCGAGCTAGGAGGAAGCTAAAGAGTGATTGGGAGTCGATATAGAGTGTGGAAGGCCAATTGAAGGTTAACCCAGTCGAAAAAGAGCGAGAAAAGCAAGCGGGGAGGTCCCCTCCAGGTGCGCGGCCGTGGAGTTGACCGCGAATTGGACCTCGCACTGGAGGCAGAACACTGGCTGAAATCCGAAGCCGGATCCGCGGTCGAATCCGTGTCCGCGGACGGAGGCCAACAACTCAGGGGCAATTATGTAATTTCTAAGGCGACTAACCTAAACCTATATGAATCCTAATTTGCCCAGAAGAGAGAGAGAGCTGTTTTTATTAGATTTTGGAGGCAAGAACAAGAAAGAGAAGACGAAGAATTTCCTAAGAGTTTTCATCTTCTTCTTCTTACTTCCATTGTTGATTATAAATTGTTATAGTGAATTTTTAGCCATTAGTATGAGTGGCGAAACCCATCATCTAGGGTTTATGGAACCAATTGTTAGATGAAGTTTTGACTATGTTTAGATATAATTAAGTCGTTCTTATTCTATGATTGTTCAACTATGTGTTGTGTTGTGATTAATTAAAAGGGTCCTTGATTAATCGTGTCTAGTTACCTTGTGTTGCTTGAGAAAGAACATTTGGTTAGATTGTTGTTGAACAATACCACTTTCGGGTAAGTTAAGAGATTAATTACTTGAATTTAAAAGCGGGGTTAGAGATAACGAAGCTTTGGTGGGATGATTTTGAGTTGCATAAATTGTTAACTAGAGTAGTTCGAGAGAATGCTTCTAGTAAATTATCGTAATTGATTGAGAGATAATTACGGTAGCTCGGAACTCATAATCCTCATAGAGTATTACGACGAGATTATAACTAACGTGTCAGGAATTAGTCCGGCAATTGGAGAAATCAATAGCCCTATATCCTTTTACCTTTGAATTCAACCTTATTCTTGATGATTGATAATTTTGTTGTCATTTTTTATTAGATAAATAAATTCCACTTATGCTCTAATAAAAATCTTGCATACGGAAATTGTCTGAGCTTATCATTAGCATTGTTAAAAGTTGTAGTAAATAGGTTAGTTCCTTGTGGGATTCAACTCCAGACTTGAACCGGATTATATTTGCAGCGACCGCTTAGCCCTTTTTACAAGGCATAGTTGGGCGTGATCAAAATTTGGCGCCGTTGCCGGGGATCTAACGATGTTATTTATTACAACTTAGAAGAATTGCTTGGATTCTTAGTTAAGATCAATTTCCTACGGTGTTAAAATTTCTCCATTGAAATTCTCACGTTTGAACTCTTCTGTGACTCAGGTGTATGCCTAGAAGCTTTTTGAGGGCTGGTGAACTTTTTGAAGGACTCTCAAACCCCGAGAAAGCATTCAGGGCATTGAATCGGGACAATAAGAAAAACAAACAGTTAAAACAAAAAGACCAACTCGAAAGTGAAATGGACAACTTGGACGACATCAACGTAAACAATCAAAATGATCGTGTTGACCCAAACAATGGAGTGGTGGCACCTCTTGTGCCGGAAGCTGCTCTTTATGATTGGGCACAACCAACTATTGATAACCTGGCCACCACCATTGCTGTTCCTCAGATACAAGCGGAGACATTCCAGATTACCAACAACATGCTGCACCTGTTGCAGAATAAGGGACTGTTCTCCGGGTCATACATCGAAGACCCACAACAATATCTGAAGAACTTCCAATCAATTTGTGTGACTCAAAGACAGCCGAATGTGACTCCTGAAGCAATTAAGTTATTACTGTTCCTATTCTCGGTGACTAGAGAGGCTCAAACTTGGATGAATTCGCTCCCAATAAACTCCATTGCTACTTGGAAAGAATTAGTCAAGCAGTTCTTAAACAAGTTTTATTCTCCCAACAAGACTACAAGGCAAATTGATGAAATATTGCAATTCAGGCATAAACCGACTGAGACCTTGCAAGAAACCTGGAAGAGGTTTAAGGGTATTCTAGTGAAGTGTCCACACCATGGCATTCCATATCAGATGCTGGGACAGAGATTCTACATGGGTTTGGCAGACAATTTGAAGGACAATGTAGATGCTTCAGCTGGGGGTGCAGTTTTGAGCAAAACGTTCACAGAGTGCAAGATTCTTCTCGACAAGATGGCTCAAAATTCAGGCTGGATGACTAAAGGTATGACACTTACACCAATAGTGCATTCTGTTGCTCTTGACCCAAACAATTCCAATGCAAAGAACATAGCCACTCTCATGACCCAGATGAGCTTACTGACAAAGAAAATTGATGAGATGGGTACAAAGCAAGTGCACATTGTTGATACAACAAATGGAGGCTTGTGTACGCTTTGCATAAACCAGTCATATGTGTGCTCGTTGAGTGGAGAGAATGACAACCAGGGCTTTAGAGAGGACATGAATTATGTCAATAATTTAGGAGGTCAGAGGCAAGGTGGGCAGAAAGGGAGACCAGCACCAAACCAGCAGTACAGACCAAACCAGCCACAACACAACCCCAATCCAGGAAGCGCACGACCACAAGGCCAAGTCGTGCCTTATCAAAGGCAACAAGGCTATAATCAGCAACACCAGCAATAGTTGGCCTACCAACCACCTCATTAACAACAGGACAACAACATGACAGAAATCAGGGGCATGCTGCAACAACTAATTGGGACAAATGGTAAGATACAAGAAAAGTTAGCAGCATATGATTCGGCAATTAAAGGCATTGAAACTCAATTGGGACAACTATCTATGGCCTTGAACAATTGCCCACAAGGAACATTGCTTGTAGATACAAATATTAACCCAAAGGAACAGAACCCAAATCAGCTAATGGCAGTGAGTCTGAGGAATGGAAGAGATTTAGATAGAGAGCAAGAAGTTGCTCAATCTAGGAGAGAGACTATGCCAACTACTCCAGTTACATTAGAGGCAGATGAGTCAGTAGAGCTCACCGAGGTTGTAATTGAACAAGCACAGGTTGACAATGGTAAGGAGAAGGAAGGTGAACAACTCTCAAAACAAGTGGTAGAAAAAGCTTCCAACAAAGAAAAGACACCAAGCAGTGGGCAGAGGTTGACTCCTATGCCATTCCCTCAGAGATTGGCAAAGCAAAAGAAAGATGATCAACACAGAAAATTCATGGAAATGCTTCGACAAATTCAATTGAATATTCCATTGATGGATGCTTTGAGGGAAATGCCAGGGTATGCAAAAATGACGAATGATCTGATGTCGCGAAAATTTGACTTCCAGGACCTGTCCATTGTAACTCTGATGCAGACCTGCAGGGTGGAAGTGACAAGACATATGGCTCAAAAAGTGTCTAATCCAGGTAGTTTCATTATCCCATGCACCATTGGGAGTTATGCTTTTGCTAAAGCATTGTGTGACTTGGGGGCTAGTATAAACTTGATCCCCTTGGCAATCTATACAAAACTGGGCATTGGCAGAGCTAGACCGACCTCAATGTTGTTGCAACTGGCAGATCGCATAGCCAAAAAACTGACAGGAATTCTTGATGATGTACTTGTTCAAGTGGGAAAGTTTGTATTCCCTACAGACTTTGTTATTCTTGGATGAAGAGATACCCATCATTCTGGGAAGGCCGTTCTTAGCCACTGGGAGAGCATTGATTGATTGTGAGACTGAAGAGTTGTAAATGAGGTTGAACAATGAATACATAATATTCACCATTCAACAATCCATGAGGAGACCCAGCGAATTTGCAAATTACTCGCTAGTGGAGGCCGTGGATGTGATACTGCAAGAGAAGGATAAGACCCTTTAATGTTAGGGATCCACTAGAAGCCTGTTTGATGAATTTGGAAGAGATGGATGGTGAAGGGCTGGCGGAGTGGGTCATGGCTCTTGAGGGTCAAGGGTTCTGGAAAAGGAAACCTCAGTTCGAGCCCCTACGCTTAGAAGAAAGAGCAATACCACTTGCAAAACCATCAATAGAGGAGCCACCGCAGTTGGACCTGAAACAGCTTCCAGCTCACCTCGGGTATGCTTTCTTAGGGCCTAATTCTACTTTGCCTGTTATTATATCATCTGGTTTGCTACCTGTGCAGGTAGAGCAACTCTTGCAGATATTACAAGAATGTAAGACTGCCATTAGTTGGACCATGGCAGATATAAAGGGTATCAGCCCAGCCTTTTGTATGCACATGATTCTCTTGGAAGAGGGGTACAAACCATCCAGAGAGAATCAACGACGACTGAACACGAATATGAAAGAGGTGGTGAAGAAGGAAGTGGTCAAGTGGCTGGATGCGAGTATCATCTTCCCCATCTCTGACAGTAACTGGGTCAGCCCAGTTCAGTAAAGGGAGGAATGACGATGGTACAAAATGAGAATAACGAGTTGATCTCGACTCGTACAGTCACGGGGTGGCGAATTTGCATGGATTATCGAAAAGTGAACACAGCCACCCGGAAGGACCATTTCCCCTTGCCTTTCATTGAACAAATGTTACACAGGTTAGTTGGGTGGTCTAACTTCTATTTATTGGATGGATATTCGGGGTACAACTAGATCTCAATAGCCCCTGAGAATAGAGAGAAAACATCCTTCACTTATCCGTATGGCATCTTTGCCTTTCGGAGAATGCCTTTTGGACTTTGCAATGCGCCAGCTACATTCCAGCGGTGCCTGTTAGCCATTTTCACTGATATGGTTAAAGACATTATGGAGGTGTTTATGGATGATTTCTCCGTGGTGGGGGATTCATTCGAAGATTGTCTTCACAATTTAAGAAGAGTGCTCAAAAGACATGTGGAGACAAATTTGGTGCTGAATTGGGAAAAGTGCCATTTTATGGTACAAGAAGGAATAGTTTGGGGGCATCGGGTGTCCAGTAAAGGAATTGAGGTCGACCATGCTAAGGTTGATGTGATTGAGAAATTGCCACCGCCCACTTCGTTCAAGGCAGTGAGAAGTTTCCTTGGGCACGCCGGGTTCTATAGGCGATTCATAAAAGATTCTTTCAAGATTGCTAATCCTTTATGTAAACTTCTTGAAAAGGATCAGCCCTTTGTGTTTTCTAATGATTGTAGGTTGGCATTTGAGAAGCTGAAGAAGATACTGGTAACTACACCCATCATTGTTGCACCCAATTGGGAGCAACCGTTCGAGCTCATGTGCGACGCCAGTGATTATGCTATAGGAGTTGTCTTGGGGTAGCGAAAAGACAAGATGATGCACCCAATTTACTATGCAAGTAGGACGCTCAGCGGTGCACAACTCAATTACACCGTAATGGAAAAGGAAATGTTGGCTGTAGTGTTTGCCTTCGACAAATTCAGGTCGTACTTAATTGGTTCAAAAGTTATTATTTATATTGACCATGCAGCAATTAGGTACTTGATAGCAAAGAAGGAGTCAAAGCCACGCTTAATCTGCTGGGTTCTTTTACTACAAGAATTCGATCTGGAAATCCGTGACAAAAAAGGGACGGACAATCAAATGGCAGACCACCTCTCAAGGTTGGAAGGAGCTGAAAAGAAGATGGAGGTTGAAGATATAACACAGACATTCCCGGATGAACAGTTACTCGCTGTGACAATGGAGGAGACGCCATGGTATGCTGATATTGCTAACTATTTAGCAAGCGGTATTGTACCTTATGAACTCTCTTCAATTCAAAAGAAAAAGTTCTTTCGCGATTGTCGATCTTATTATTGGGATGAACCTATACTTTTTAGAATATGTGTAGATAACATGATCCGGAGGTGTATCCCCGAGAAAGATCAACCTTCTGTTTTGCAGGCTTGCTATGCTTCACCATATGGTCGACATGTTGGAGGAATCCAGACAGAAGCAAAAGTGTTAGAATTGGGGTTATATTATCCAACTCTATTCAAGGATGCCCATGCTTGTGTAAAAAGTTGCCAAAGGACAGGCAACATATCTCGACGTCACGAGATGCCGATGACCACAATTCAAAAGGTGGAGGTTTTTGACATGTTGGTGATTGACTTGTCAGCTCGTATGATAACAAATACATATTGGTAGCAGTTGACTATGTCTCCAAATGGGTCGAAGCGGTGGCTCTCCCAACCAATGATGCAAAAGTGGTGTCAGGCTTCCTAAAGAAAAACATCTTCACACGTTTTGGTACCCCGAGAGCTATAATCAGTGATGGTGGAACCCATTTTTGCAATAGAGCATTCGCACGGCTGTTGGAAAAGTATGGAGTTCGCCATAAGGTAACCACACCGTACCACCCATAGATGAGCGGGCAAGTTGAAGTGTCCAATAGGGAAATCGAAAGTGTCTTGACCAAGACATTGAATGCGACAAGGACTGATTGGGAGAAGAAGCTGGAAGATGCATTATGGGCGTACCGCACATCATTTAAAACTCCAATTCGTATGTCACCGTACAAGTTGGTGTTTGGAAAATCATGCCATCTTCCGGTAGAGCTCGAACATAAAGCTCTATGGGCACTGCGGCAGTTGAATTTGGATATGGAGACCGCAGGCACTAGCAGAGTCACTGAGTTACATGCATTTGAGAATGCAAAATTGTACAAAGAAAGGATGGAAATGATGCATGATAAGCACATTCTAGATCAGAACTTCAAACCCGAAGATCTAGTGTTGTTATACAATCGAGATTGAGATTGTTTCCGGGTAAGTTGAAGTCCCGATGGTCAGGACCCTTTAGAGTGGTGCAAGTGTTCTCAAGTAGAGCTGTAGAAATTGAATCCGAAAATGGGACAAATAAGTTCACAGTGAATGGGCAAAGATTGAAACATTACCTTGGAATGGTCGAAGAAAAGGGGGATAGAGAGGTTATATCTTTGGAAGAGCCCCAATACACGAGTGAAGAATAATAATGAAAGCATGCGTCGTGCCGAGACGCTAAATCAGGCACTTCCTGCGAGGCAACCCATGGTTTGTTGTAAATCGTCGTGCCGCGACGTTAACTCAGGCGCTTTTTGGGAGGCAACCCATTATTTTCTTTACTCTTATTTTGGTAATTGATTTTGAATGGCATTGACCGATTTACTAATGTACAGGGATACAATTATGCACATCGGAAGGATTCGGGGGATGAAATTAACCTGGAGATAGATAAAAGTGCGAAAAAGACAAAACAATTGTTGGAGATCGATATCCGTGGCCGCGGTGTGGACCACGGAGTAGGCCTCGGATTTTGCTGCCTTCACTATTGCAAGTCCACGCTCGCAGACTTGATCGCGGATTGGGGCGCGGATTGTGTCCCCTTTCTGTTCCTCATCCGCGGCCGCGGATTGGACGCGATGACCGCACATGAGGCGGTACCAGGTTCAAAATTGGTTATTGTTTTTTTCTTTTCTTTTCTTTTCTCTTCTTTTCTTTTCTTTCCTATTAATTAGTTTTTTACTTAACATCCGCCCCCCCTCCAACTGCCCACCCCCCCACTTCTTCTTTCCCTCCCCCTTAACAAAATCTAAAACCCTTCCCCCTTCCCATAAAATAAAACACACTCTCCCTCTCCCTAAAACTTTCTCTCATCAACAAAGCTTCTTCTCCTTCCTCCTCTTCTCCACTCAACCAATCCCCAATCTCCGTTCCTCCCAAGATCTCCAAGTAAGTAACATGATTCTATTCCTCTTTCGTAGTATTATTTTTGTTTTCAATTTTTTATTTTTCATATTCTTTTCCTTTTCTATTGTATGTGTAGGATAGTAGAATCATGGGTACTCTTGTCTTGGTTTAGGATTGTAGTATATATGTGGCATGTGAGGCTAATAGATTTGGTTGAATTAGGGGAAGACATTGTTGAGTTTGTGAGGAATGGAAGTTTAATTGGGGCTTTGGGTAACTTGGGGGGTATATGCACCTTAAATGTTTGTTGAATTGCCACAATGAGTTTGAATGTAAATTGTGACCAATTGTGCGAGTGAAGTCTGAGTAACCGCCATTGGTTCCCATATTCCGCCAATTACTGATAGTAGTGTTTGTTTTGTAGGTACCATGATACCTTCAAAGAAGAGATGCACCACCGAAGCCTCGTCAAGTGGTCATGGAGGTTCATCCCGGGCACGGGCACTGGCCAGTGCAGCTCAGTTTGATCGTACCAGGTTTGTCTCTAGAGCTACCCAAGACCATTTTAGTTTGAAGGTCGTAAAAAACCTGTACCGGAAAGGGGTATTGACAGGGCGTCCCTCCAGGATGAGTGCCCAAATATGTATCGGGAGTTGATCAAGCGCAGGTTGGACAGCTTTTTTGAAGACTCGGAGGAGGGTAACTTGATGCTTGTCTGGGAGTTCTATGCCAATTGCCCCGAACATGAGGATAGATTATGCACTGTACGGCATACGAGGGTGGATGCCTCGATAGAAGACATCAGGAGAGTGTATCGATTGCCTGTATTCAATGGAGAGGAGGATTTCTATGATACTTACAAGAGAGAACCCATCACATGGAACAAGTTTTTCAGAACTATTTGTGCACCAGACAAAGAGGTAGTTTGGGTTGTGCCGGAATCGAAGCTACACTCTGCCTCACTCACTTTTGAAGGAAAGTGCTGGTTGTACATCATCAAAAGTCGCTCGTTGCCATCCCACAACACCACAGAGGTAAATGGTCCGAGAGCTACCTTGATCTGATGCTTCGTGAATGGCCACGATTTTGATGTGGCCAAGGTTATTCAGTCTGAGATGTTCGCACGTTCACCACAGAAGAGGTATGGGTTATTTTTCCCCTCTCTGGTCACTAGATTGTGCTGGGCAGCAAGGGTACCTGAGAACCCAAATGCGGATAGCATGGTGAAGAAAGAAGCAAAGTTTCGGGCAGACAAAGTGACCATTGGGAAAGACCCGGTAGAACCTGGGACAACTCATAGTGATGATTTTGATGCACCGGAGGAGGGTGATGAAGGGCAGGAGGAGGTTAAACCTGCCTCACCCCCACATGAACAAGCTGCAGCGGCTGAAGGACCATCCCAGGTCAGACGGAGTACACGGATGATAGCCTTAGAATAGGATATGGCAGGGATGCGCACTTCCGTCACGGAATTTGGGGCTAGAGTTGATGCCTTGGCCACCCAAAATGCGAAGTCAGAAAAGAAAACCATGGCCTGCCTAGTTGTGTGCGCTGGGGAGGGCGTGTCATCTCGGCCCTGGCACTGTCTCCGATCAAGACTGATCCACCAAGGAAGTTCCTTTACCTCGCATTACTTTATTTTGTATGACATGGGAAAATGCCATCTCTTTAAGTGTGGGGTGGGGGATACTTTGTTGTATCTTGTATGTAGAATAGTTTCGTAGTTTATTTACATAAATCATTTTCGACTTGTCCCGATGATGGATATCATTCGACGGGTTTCTTGAGGGACTAAAGTCGAAAGAATTTTTTTTTGTTAAAAGTAAAAAAAAAAATGCGGTGAGCGTGGACTTTCGTTTGTAGTAGTGTATCAATTCCTCCTTGGTTTTTATTTAAACCACGGTTACTTTTCAAGGGTTTCATTTGAACCGGGTGTAGTTAGTTTTTATTTTTTAGTTATGAACTTATGGGCTATGGGCAGGATTAGAATAGGATCTCTTAACTTCGTAATGCCTTGAATATAGCGGGTACTTAGTGTGACGCTTAGGCTTATTTGTTGACTCTTGTAAGAATGCCCTAAATTGTATGTTCTTAATTTTGCTTAAGTACTCTGACCTATGTGTTTGATGATCCGATCTGGAGTGAGTCATGTTCCATGTGTCTGTGAGGCTTGTTGTGTTCTGTGCACGACATTTGATGCCTAGAACTTGCCCTATGTGTCTGCAAAGCGAAATAGTAGTCTTGTTTAGTCTGGGAAGTGGTATGGGCATTTCTTTGTTGAACCATATATATACATATTCCACCTACCTATTTGTTATGTATCGTAGTTAACCCCGTTGAGCATGTAATCCTGTTTCTTTGGCAACCATATTACAAGTCGTATCCCTTGTTTGAATTGACCATCGTTTTGAACCCTTTACCTCTCGTAAGCACTTGAATTACTATGAATCTATAAAGGATAATGCGTGGGGTAGTTGGTGGGGCTTTTGAATGGAACTAAAGAAATCAGGAGAAATGTGCACCTTATTTAAAAAAATAAAATAAAAATAAAATGTATCATGTGTTAGTAGTGTATCATGTTGATTAGTATTATCCTGTGGTGGCTTTTAAGGTGATTGTGCTCAAAGAAGTGTGGGGTAATTTACGTGGTGTTGAAGGTGGAAATATTGGTTTAACTTAAGTGTGGGCTTGATTATAAAATATATGTATTAAAGTACTTGAGGAGGTGTAGTCACTATTATATCCAAATATATCCTACCCGACCTGCAGCCTACATTACAGCCAAATAAAGTCCTACTTGATCCTAGACTGAACAAGCTCAATTAGTGGAGTAGTACAATACGGGCAAGCCTATGGAGCGTTTTCTGTGGCACAAGAATATCATTTCTGAGGGTGAGTGAATTCTGTTTATTTTGAAGTTCCTCAGTGTGCGTGAATTTTATTGATTGTGGAATGAGTCTCTTTTGTAGTGATCAGGCACTTAATTCATGAATAAGAGGTAAGTCTGGATCTCTGAATAGAGTAAGTAAGCCGGTTAGGAATATTGCGTGGCTCGCGGGAGTCTACTCTTGAGGTGTAGATGTTACACTAATGTATACTCAAACTATGTGAAATATTCTTGGTGTGACGAGTTAGGGAAGTTGCTTAGCGAAGTTAAGCCTCTGTAGAGTGTGGTTTGATTGCTCGGGGACGAGCAATGGTTTAAGTGTGGGGTGTTGATAGTAGGCTATATTTATGTAATTTATACACTATTTATACTCTAATTTAGCTGCACTTTATTGATATTTGAATGCTAAAAGATAAAAAAAATGCTCTAATTAAGAATTTTATGCTTTGTAGGAGCCACTCCGAGCTACAAGGAAGCTAAAGAATGTTTTGGAGTCAATATGGAGTGTGGAAGGCCA
The DNA here is from genome assembly GCA_000715115.1 of Nicotiana otophora. Lineage (NCBI taxonomy): Eukaryota > Viridiplantae > Streptophyta > Magnoliopsida > Solanales > Solanaceae > Nicotiana > Nicotiana otophora. Next base: position 76,549 of record AWOL01S0007706.1, read on the forward strand.
ATCAAAGGTTAGCCCGATCGAAATGGAGCGAGAAAAGCAAGCGGGGAGGTCCCCTCCAAGTGTGCGGCTGCGGAGTTGACCGCGAATTGGAACGCGCACTGGAGGTAGAATACTGGCTAAAATCCGCGGCCGGATACACGGTCGAATCCGCAGCCGCGGACGGAGGCCAACAACTCAGGGGTAATTATGTAATTTCTAAGGTGACTAACCTAAACCTATATGAAGCCTAATTCACCCAGAAAAGAGGGAGAGCTGTTTTTAGGAGATTTTGGAGGCAAGAACAAGAGAGAGAAGACGGAGAATTTCCTAAGAGTTTTCATCTTCTTCTTCTTACTTCCATTGTTGATTATGAATTGTTATAGTGAATTTTTATCCATTAGTATGAGTAGCTAAACCCATCATCTAGGGTTGATGGAACCAATTGTTGGATGAAGTTTTGACTATGTTTAGATATAATTAAGCCGTTCTTATTCTATGATTGTTCAACTATGTGTTGTGTTGTGATTAATTGAAAGGGCCCTTGATTAATCGTGTCTAATTACCTTGGGTTGCTTGAGAAAGAACACTTGGTTAGATTGTTGTTGAACAACACCACTTTCGGGTAAGTTAAGAGATTAATTACTTGAATTTAAAAGCGGGGTTAGAGATAACGAAGCTTTGGTGGGATGATTCTGAGTTGCATAAATTGTTAACTAGAGTAGTTCGAGAGAATGCTTCTAGTAAATTATCGTAATTAATCGAGAGATAATTACGGTAGCCCGAAACTCATAATCCTCATAGAGTATTACGGCGAGATTATAGCTAACGTGTCAGGAATTAGTTCGGCAATTGGGGAAATCAATAGCCCTAGATCCCTTTACCTTTGAATTCAACTTTATTCTTGATTATTGATAATTTTGTTGTCATTTTTTATTAGATAAATAAATTCCACTTATGCTCTATTAGAAATCTTGCATCCGGAAATTGTCTAAACTTATCATTAGCATTGTTAAAAGTTGTAGTAAATAGGTTAGTTCCCAATGGGATTCGACTCCGGACTTGAACCGAATTATATTTGTAGCGACCGCTTAGTCCTTTTTACAAGGCATAGTTGGGCGTGATCAGTAAGTCCCTTGTGCTTATTTTTGATCAATAATCTTGCTTCCCCATTTATTTTTCCACCTAGTTAGTGTGTATTTAAGGTGGAATTTGGGAGTTGAGACTTGGGATTTTGGAGAGTTTGATTTGAGGATTTGAAAGACCATTTGGTGTCGGATTTTAGTAAATTTGATATGGTTAGACTCGTGAGTGAATGAGTGTTCATATTTTGTGACTTTTACTCGATTCCGAGATATGGGCCCGGGTCGACATTTTAGGGCGAATTTTGGAATTTTTGTTAAAGTATTGATTTCATTAATTAGATGAGCCTGTTATAGTTGTATTTATGATATGCAATTATTTTTGGCTAGATTTGGGCCATTCAGAGTCGGATATTCGTGGAAAAGGCATTGTTACTGATTGATTGAGCTTGGTTTGAGGTAAGTGTCTTGCCTAACCTTGTGTGGGGGAAATCCCCTTAGGATTTGGTATTGTTGTGATATGTGAGTGCCGTGTACGCGAGGTGACGAGCACGTATACGGTCTATTATTGTAAAAATCGATTTTACTGAGTAGCAACCTGTTTTCCTTCTAATTTGGGTTATACTATTTTTCTGAGTAGTAATCTACTTTTCATTCTTAATTGTGTTATACCAACCTGTGTAGTTTTCCTGTTTAGTCTAATATCACATGTCTACGTGCTTTAACTGCTTATTTGAACTCTGTGAAGCATGCCTAGCTGATTTCCTATTTTTCCTTGTTCTTTATCAGTATTAACTGTAGAAAGCTTGATGTTAATTATTGTATTTATCGGTTGAGCTGTATATTTACTTTTGAGACTACGAGGCGGTTCCTCGAGAGTTCTCCCTGTACATTTACTTTTGAGACTACGAGGCGGTTCCTCGAGAGTTCTCCTTGCATATTTACTTTGAGGCTATGAAGCAGTACCTCGGGAGTTCTCCCTGTATATTTACTTTTGGGACTACGAGACGGTATCTCGAAAGCGCCCCTGTTGTTATATCATTGCGCAGTGTTGTTATTGCTTTGTGAATATTTGTTGTTGTCTTATCCATTTTACTTCACTTTTACTATTGCATCTATCTTATTATTATATACCAGTAGGGCACGGACCTGACCTCGTCACTACTCTACCGAGGTTAGACTTGGAACTTACTGGGTACCGTTGTGGTGTACTCATGCTACTCTTCTGAATAGGTTTTGTGTGCAGATCCAGGTACTTCTTATCAGCCCCGCTACTAGCTGAGAGTGCTTGCTACTGTATGGAGACTTCAAGGTATATATGCCGCATTCGCAGATCTCGGAGTCCCCCTCTATTCCCTCATATGTCATTTACCTTCCTTACTTCTGTTATTAGACTTTGGTGTATAGAGATACTATTTTCCTTATGTAGCTTGTGACTTATGATGTTCCAGGTTTTGGAAATACTGTGTATTATTAGACTGTTGGTTAATGTAAATGCCGAGCAACATTGCTATCAGTTATCTGTTACAGTTAGTTGTTACATTTTGTTTCCATTTTTGTTATTTATGCATATTTGTCAGGCTTATCTAGTCGTAGGGACTAGGTGTCGTCACAACATCTTACGGAGGGAGAAATGGGTCGTGACAGTTCCAACCCGTATATAAATACACATCGACTGACAGTCAGTCACTCAGTACCGTATAAGGCCAATCCAACCCTGGGATAATTTATCCCCAAATGTAAATGATACGGACAAGATCCATTTCCAGGTAAATTCATTACAATATAAATAAGTAAGGAAAGTCCATGCCGCGGGAAAATCCATCCCGAATATATATAATCATCTACACTCACTGGAGGTGTGTACAGACTCTGGAGGGCCTCCTTCAGACCAAGCGTGATATAAAGCCTATATGGCCTACTGCAGGCGGGCAGTCCCGATCCGTATAATAACAAAGCCTATAAGGCGTGCTACAAGCGGGCAACCTCGATCCATAAAATAGTAAAGCCTATAAGGAATGCTGTAGGCGGGAAGCCCCGATGCATATAATAATAATGTATAAAGCCATTCTGGTCTGCTGCAGGTGGGCAACCCCGATCCATTTAATGATAACATATATAAAGCCAACATGGCATGCTGCTGCGCGCAGCTCGATCCTATAAATATTCTCACAATGGACGAATATGACTGAATGCAAAATGTATATTTTTTAAACAATTAATTCAACAGCAACATATTGGCACTTAGCCTAAACACGATATTTAATAAGAGCCTCGGCTCAATTTCTCTAGCACGTGGAATATGTTCAGATAATAACATGATTCATTAATTTTACAATTGTACATGATTTATTCAAGACACAATTTCTGTGTTGCACGTCTACATGCTCGTCACATATCTTGTGTGTCACCTCCAAACAATTTATATCATACCAAATTTCGGGGACGTATACCCTCAGAACCAAGTTTAGAAGTGTTACTTACCTCAAATCGTGTAATTCTTTACTCCGCTATGTCTTTGTCTCGTGAATTGGCCTCCAAACGCCTCGAATCTAGCCACAATTAATTCGATTAAGTCAATAAAATTTATTGGAATTAATCCCATAAGACAATACAATTTTCCAACAAAATCCGAAATTTAGCTCAACCATTGCCCGTGGGATCCACGTCTCGGAACCCGACAAAAGTTACAAAATCCGAAAGCATATTCAACCACGAGTCTAACCATACCAATTTTACCAAAATCCAACCTCAACTCGAAAACACTTCCTAATGTCGAATTCCAAAAACCGACCCTCAAATCTTCAAATTAAACCAAGAGGGTTTTCTAAATTATTCTACTTAATTCACTCATTAAATGATGGATTTAAAGGCATAATCATGGGAATTAATCAAAACTGGATAAGAATCACTTACCCCAAACACCCACGAAAGAATCTCTCTAAACATCATCTTCTACCGAGCTCGCAATTTGATTTTGTGTCATGAACTCAAAACCCCCGTTTTGGAACTTTTTATTCTGCCCAGAAATGCCTTCATTGCCTTCGCGATTATAGCTGCACGTTCGCGAAGCACAAAAATATGATTCCTTATTCACGTTCACGATCTCCATATCGCGTTCGCGATGCCTTCCGACCTCTGCCCTTTGCGTTTGCGAGACACGTGCCGCGTTCGCGAAGGCTTAACGCCAGGCAGGCCCCCAACTCCCTTTGCTCTTCGTGTTCGCGTCCGCCCACTCCCGTTCTCGTATTCTTCCCCTATCTCTTCTTCGCATTCACGTCTCCTTCACGCGTTCGTGATGGGTAAATCCCAGTAGCCCAAAATCCTTCTTCGCGAACGCGTGAGACCCTTCGCGTTCGCAAAGAACAATACCAGATATACGTTCCAGCAGTTGCAAAACAAGGAAAAATGATTTGAAACCATCCCGGAACTCACCCAAGCCCCCCGGGACCTCAACCAAATATACATCAAGTCCCGAAACATCATACGAACTTAGTCGAACCCTCAAATCACCCCAAACAATGCTAAAACCACGAATCATACCCCAATTCAAGCCTAATAAACTTTGAAATTTCAAATTTCTACAAACAACAACCAAACCTATCAAATCACGTCCGTTTGACCTCAGATTTTGCACACAAGTCATAAATGACATAGCAGAGGTATTCAAATTTTCAGAATTAGATTCCAACCCCGATATCAAAAAGTCAACCTCCGGTCAAACTTCAAAAAATTTAACTTTCGCCATTTCAATCCTAATTCCCCTACGGAGCTCCAAATAATATTCCGGACACGCTCCTAAGTCTAAAATACCATACGGAGCTATTGGAATCATCAGAATTAAATTCCGAGGTTGGTTAAACATAAATCAATATCCGGTCAACGTTTTCCAACTTAAGTTTTCAATTAAGAGACTAGGTGTCCCATTTCACTCCGAAATCCTTTCGGACCCGAACCAACTAACCCGATAAGTCATAAAATAATTGTAAAGCATAAATTGAGTAGTAAATGGGGAAACGGTATTGTAATACTCAAAACGACCAGTCGGTCATTACATTCTCCCCTACTTAAAGATACGTTCGTCCTCGAACGTGCCAAGAGTTTTTTCCAAGCCATTACATCACTATTCCATCTACCACGGACATATACGGGGGTGATCCCACGCCACCCTATTATGTGTAAATTTTATAGGCCTGACAACACAACATAATTAAAAATTATTACTTCAACCTTAGCCCATAAACTTTGGAATTCAATTTCTAACATTCAGAATTTCTTTTCAAGACCTGAATCTTACATCAACATGCTGTATGATTCTGAACAAGCTGTATCAAGCCATAACCATAGCCCCAGATATAATCATTTTCTAAGTCGACTTTCAATATTATCCCCCCAATATACCGTAATCAAACCTGATAGTACCCATTCTATGTCCAATGACCTTATTTTATAAAACGCAACTATCCCATTGACATGCCACACCAATACAACTCAATCTACAACTGCGCAACCTTGTACCCAAAATGGAAGATGTCTCAAAGTAGAGAACCATATTGTAATTCTTTACTCCGCTATGCCTTTGCCTCGTGAATTGGCTTTCAAATGGCTCGAATCTAGCCACAATTAATTCTATTCAGTCAATAAAATTTATTGAAATTAATACCATAAGAAAATACTAATTTTCCAACAAAATCCGAAATTTAGCTCAAATATCGCCCGTGGGGCCCACGTCTCGGAACCCGACAAAAGTTACAAAATCTAAAATACCATTCAACCACGAGTCTAACCATACCAATTTTGCCAAAATCCAACCTCAACTCGACCCTCAAATCTTCAAATTAAACCAAGAGGGTTTTCTAAATTCTTCAACTTAATTCACTCATTAAATGATGGATTCAAAGGCATAATCATGGGAATTAATCAAAACTGGATAAGAATCACTTACCCCAAACACCCACGACAGAATCTCTCCAAACATCATCTTCTACCAAGCTCCCAATTTGATTTTGTGTTATGAACTCAAAACCCCCGTTTTGGAACTTTTACTTTTGCCCAGAAACGCCTTCATCGCGTTCGCGACTATAGCTTCACATTCGCGAAGCACAAAAATGTGATTCCTTATTCACGTTCGCGATCTCCACATCACGTTCATGATGCCTTTCGACCTCGTCCTTTCACGCTCGTGAGACACGAGTCGCGTTCGTGAAGGCTTAACGCCAGGCAGGCCCCGAGCTCCCTTTACTCTTCGTGTTCGCCTCCGCCCACTCGCGTTCACGTAGGCTTCACCTATCTCTTCTTCGCATTCGTGTCTTCTTCATGGGTTCGTGATTGGTAAATCCCAGTAGCCCCAAATCCTTCTTCGCGAATGCGTGAGACCCTTCGCGTTCGCAAAGAATAATACCAGATATCAGTTCCAACAGTTGAAAAACAAGGAAAAATGATCTGAAACCATATCGAAACTCACCCGAGCCCCCGGAACCTCAACCAAACGTACAATCAAGTCCCAAAATATCATACGAACTTAATCGAACCCTCAAATCACCTCAAACAATGATAAAACCACGAATCATACCCCAATTCAAGCCTAATGAACTTTGAAATTTCAAATTTCTACAAACAACGCCGAAACCTATCAAATCACGTCCGTTTGACCTCAAATTTGCACACAAGTCATAAATGACATAAAAGAGGTATTCAAATTTTTCAAAATTGGATTCCGACCCCAATATCAAAAAGTCAACCCCCGGTCAAACTTCCCAAAAATTTAACTTTCGCCATTTCTAGCCTAATTCCCTTACGAACCTCCAAATAATTTTTCGGACAAGCTCCTAAGTCCAAAATCACCATACAGAGCTATTAGAATCATCAAAATTAAATTTCGATGTCATTTACACATAAGTCAATATCCGGTCAATTTGTTCCAACTTAATTTTTCAATTAAGAGACTAAGTGTCTTATATCACTTCGAAATCCTTTCGGACCCGAACCAACTAATTCGGTAAGTCATAAAATAATTGTAAAGTATAAATTGAGCAGTAAATGGAGAAACAGGGTTGTAATACTCAAAACGATCGACCGCGTCATACAGACAGTAATAAAGTATGGATATTTTGAGTTATCGAGTGTTTAAATATATGGCTTTGAGCCAAGTGGAGGAGTCTGCTATTGACAATTTAATTAATGTCTATGTGTCAATGTTTTGTTTTGGTCTGAGGTATTCTTGGGAATCAATGATGACTTGCATATGTGGAGTTCGAGAATGAATCTAGTAAGGAAATTTCTGGATACGGGTTATGGCACTTTAGGAGTATAGAAAAATTATGGGATGAGTGAGATATTATTTCTGAAAGATGTAGTGTGCACAGAGTATGAATTTGATCGGTGTTATTACAGCAGGGTTACTTCTTTAAGTGGTGCTTTGCTAATGGGGAAGATGTCTTTTAGCCCGTTTGGGCAGTGCAATTTTTAAATTTGAGCAAAATAGGTGACTCTCGAGAAGATGCTAATGGATTCAAAAACGTATAAGTGGCAATTGAAAATATTTCGGATTCGTATATCGCTAGAATCGGTTATTTACATTGGATGGTGTCAGGACTTGCGGTAATTCTGTATGACTATGGATTCTACATTTCAGTATAAGAAAGGAAATGGGGACAATTTTAAATTTACATAAGGTCTTTCAGAGTGGATGCCTCGGTTATGGTGCTTTTGGGTACTTAAGAGGGAATTCAGTGGCTTATGGGCCTTAAGACATTGTGGTTCTATGCTAGGGTTCGTGGGGTAAGTTGTGGTTAAAGATCGTGGTGTTTTAGCAAGGAGAAGTGTCATTTTGAAGACAAATTCAGAAGGGACTTGGAGAAATATGACATCTTGCTGATAGGTTAGATCATTATGGTAATGGATATCATCTGTTCTTTGGGTTCTTATGATGTAAGGGTTTTCTACAGGTGCTTTGTGGCAATACTCTTGGGTTTGGCGACCTGCGTGGCTTGGTTGAGTTAGAGAGATTCAGTTCTGATGGCTTCATTATGTGCAAATAGATCCCAAGGCATTCTCGAAGATTTCTATCATGATTTGAGATGGATATTTCCTACTGGCCTGAGGAGCATGTTGAGTAGTGTGATTTTCTACCGGATGAGATCAAATGGAAGGCTTCTGGCTGATTGGATATGTATTCTACTTGTGACTTATAATGATTATGAGGTTCTCGTATTTTTCATATGATGGCACGATAGATGCGGTGTGTTTTTGGGATTAAGGTTTACGTGCGCAAGGTCACAGTTTAGTTTTGAAGGGGAGGTCATAAATTCTTAGAGGGCATGGACGGTTTTCGATGTTTAGATAAATGATATAACTATTTGGTATTGCGTGAGTAGAGTGTACATTTCAGAAGGCGCACTATATTTTGAATTATGGATATTTCATAAGTGTTGCGACACTCTCCTGGTTGATCGACTACTGATTTTAAGGCGTTGCTTTATGGCACGAAAGAATGGGAGAAGTATTCCTCATGGGATGCTCGTGTATGGGAGATGTGTTATGCATTCGGGCGGTAGAGATAGGATCGAAAATGGTGATTCGTGTGTTCTATGAGTTTGGAGACTGGGAGTTTTCAGGAACGGATTTTTTATGAGTGGCCGAAGCTAGCTAGATGATATTATGTATTATGATTCAGTCATCGTGGATTTTAGGAGGATTATTTATCTATTTGTGGGTGACCAGAGTTTATTAGGGGGTCCATCGGTAGACCCAATTAGGATGCGTATTCTACACCGAGTCGGATTAGTTGGCTACACACTGCTATTGTTGAGGGATGTGCCATTCGGTTGGCGTTGGACTTATTCCCGTTCTGAAATGATCTGTGAGTTACTCTTTTATGCTACGAGGAGTTGTGATTCATTGGTTATATGCACCCATGGTGCAGTTCTATTGGGGGCCTTATGGCAGAATTTGAGCGAGATGAGTATTTGGGTATTGCATGATTGATTGCGTATTAGTTATATTGTTTTGGGTTTTTTTTGTGGCATTGTGTCATTTGCCTCTCCGTGGTTATTGATTATGAGCAGGGTGACTCGAGGTATAAAATATGGACCAACGTTTGGATGGGGTCACGCATTGCAGCGGAGTTATGTTAAGGTATGAACCTTATGTTAGAATCGTGTGATGGTTCTATGGTGTGTGATGGACTTATGTGTAAACGACCTCAGGTTTGAATTCAGATGATTCCAATAGCTCTGTATGGTGATTTTGAACTTAGGAGCATGTTCGAAAAATTATTTGGAGGTTTGTAGTGGAATTAGGGTTAAAATGGCGAAAATTAAATTTTTGGGAATTTTGACCGGGGGATTGACATTTTGATATCGAGGTCGGAATCCGATTCTGGAAATGGGAATAAGCTTCGTTATGTCATTTATGACTTGTGTGCAAAATTTGAGGTCAATCGGACTTGATTTAATAAGTTTCGACGTTGTTTGTAGAATTTAGAAATTTCAAAGTTCATTAGGCTTGAATTGGAGTATGATTTGCGATTTTGACGTTGTTTCATGTAATTTGAGGCCTCGAGTAGGTCCGTATTATGTTATGGGACTTGTTGGTATATTTGGTTGAGGTCACGGGGGCCTCGGGTGAGTTTCGGATGAGGTTCAGATCAATTTCGTTGCATATTACATTGTTGAAGGTTGCTGGTTCTAGTGTTTTCGCACCTGCGAAAATGGGCTCGCAGGAGCGACAAGGCAGTCGTAGGAGCGAAGGCCGCAGAAGCCAGGGCGCATATGCGCATGCACAGAAGTGGCCAATGCACGCAGAAGCGCGACCGCAAATGCTATTTGCGCACCGGAGAAGCGACCATTGTCGTAGGTGTGAGCTTCGTCCGCGGAAGCGAAGGTCGCGTATGCGGCCTCTTGTCTGCAGATGCGGATTGACTGGACAGAACCCTTTAAGTTCGAGGGTTCATGAATGTTCACCCATTTTCGCATCTTGGAGCTCGGTTTGGGCGATTTTGGAGAGGAATATTTTCACACAACTTGGGGTAAGTAGTTTTGACTCCCTTGTGATTTTATTCCATGAATCTATCTTCCTTTTTAGCAATTGGTGGATGAATTTAAAGAGGAGATTGGGGGTGTTGGCCTAAAGTTTCATAATATGAATTTTTTTACTTTTGAACGTCGATTTGGATTCGGAATTGAATGAAATTAGTATGGTTGGACTTGTAATTGGATGGGTTGTTGGATTTTGTGAGTTTCGTCGGATTCTGGGACTTGGGCCCCATAAGTAATTTTTGGAGTGTAATTTTGGATGTTTGTGGGAAAAATTAGCATTTTGTTATGGAATTAATTCCTATAATTGTGTGGGCTGAATCAACTTAATTGTGACTAGATTCGAGCCGTTCAGGAGTTGATATGCGCATACTGGAATTTCTGGAGCATTTTTGATCTTGCTCGGAATTGGATTCGTCTTGTTCGAGGTAAGTAACTCTTCTAATCTTAGAGCTGAGGGTATGAACCCTGAAAATACGTGTTATGTGTTTGGTGTTGAGGTGACGCACATGCTAGGTGATGGGCGTGTGGGCGTGCACCGTTTTAACTGTGACTCCGTTATTTCTGTGGTACTGTGTAGTTACCTAAACTTATCCGAAATCTCTACGTACTAGAATTATCAAGTTGTGATTCATGTTAGAAGCCATGTCTAGGCTACATGCTTATTCTGTTGGAACCCACTAGGGTCATCTCTGCTGTCGAGTTATCTGGTTTCATGGCATTACATACTTAGTCATACACATTCATATGAATATCATATCTCAGTCTCTGTTGTTATTTATTGATACATTATATCATCATTTTCGGGCTAGTTTTATGACATTGTGAGCCCGTGTGATGATTGAGTGAGGCCGGGGTCCTACTTGATTCTGATATTGATACTATGGCACATGAGTTATCCGTGTGGATTATAGCGATTGGGCTGAAGGAGCCCCTCCGGAGTCTGCACACACACCCAGTGAGCGCGGTTGATATTATTGAGGGATGGATCTTCCCTTGATATGGATCTTGTCCGAAGCATTTTATACCTGGAGATGGATCTTCTCCACGAGCTGGATTGGCCTTACTCAGTACCGAGTGACTGATGATCAATTGATGTGTATATTCCGGGATGGATCTTCCTTGGGCCGGATTGGCCATATATAGTACCGAGTGATTGAGCATGATGAGTGGAATGTGTGAGAAAGTGAGATTGAGTACTCTGAGAGTGTGAGTACATGAGTTCATCTCTGAGATACATTGCATTGACATGCACACATGACATACAAGCATGTATATGTATTTTCCTCATGATGTACGGTATCACGTCATTCATGACTTCTCACACATGTTGATATATTGGCATAGTGATGCATTGGTTTTACACTGGCTAGCTGGAAAGAAAATAAAATATCTTATTTATTATTGAAAAGATTTTTGGGAAAATTACTGTTTTCAAACTTATTCATATTTTGGCAACTTCTATAAACGAGTTGGAAATTCTCACTGATACACTTGAAAGACAGAACTATTTTCAAAAGTCATGATTTAGCCGAGCATTTATTCTTTGAGTTACTTCTTTTATTACTTTCTTTATGTTGTTATGAACTGTTGTTGGTTATTGGAGTTGGACTCTAACCTTGGTACAAGCTCGTCACTACTTTCAACTTAAGGTTAGGTTTGTTACTTATTGAGTACATGGGGTCGGTTGTACTCATACTATACTTATACACCTCGCGTGCAGATGTTGGCTGATGATGTTGTTGTGTTCGTTGGGAGCTGGATCTGAAGATGTACCTGCATTCCAGTTGTAACTGCCTCTTGTTTATGGTAGCCTTAGATTCATAAAACTCTGTTTATGTACTTTTTAAATAGATGATGTATTTATTTCATACCAACTTTGTATACTCTATTCTTAGAAGCTCATGATTTGTACTAACAATTCTTGGGAAAATCATTAGTTTCATATATTTTTTTTTAATTAATTGCCTTACTAATTTTATTGGAATTGGATAGTTGATAATTGACTTACCTAGCAGGTTGGATTAGGTGCCATCATGACTAGTTGGATTTTGGGTCGTGACAAAAGAAAGCTTGAAAGAAACTGTGACCACACATATTCTATGTGTAATAGACTGGACTAGCTTTTAGACCTTATCACTCATGGGGTCCGGGTTTTGATATAAACCGGACAATATACCTGAGCCAATAATTAATTTACATAATTAGATGGTTAACCAACTAGTGACTTAGGCATATCGACCAAAATGGAATTACTCCTGTATATATGGATCTGCTTTTGTAGAGGCCTTGATGGGATGTCCCGGTTGTACAATAATCTGAATATTCACTAGATCAATTGGTTAAGCATTTATTCATACAAATTATATTGGGATTATGAGGTTCCATTGCTTCACCCTCAATGGCTACGGGTAAGGAAATTGTAGTTCTGAGTTTAATATCGTCAGCTCGACTTATTAACAACGGAATGTATTAGGCTATCAAGGTCACCGATGGTTGTTGCTCAAAATGTCCTCCAAAATACAACTTTAACCTGTGACCATTTACCTTAAATTTGTCTCCTCCATTGATCTGTTGAATTTCAATTGCCCCATATGGAGTAACATCTGTAATATTATAAGGACATGTCCACCTGGATTTTAATTTTCCTTGAAATAGCGTCAGCCTGCTATTCTAAAGAAGTACTTGATCTCCAATTTTGAAACTTTTTTGTCGGATCAAATTATCATGCCATTTTATTGTTTTTTCCTTGAAAGTTTTTGTATTTTCATATGCTTCCAATCTCATTTCTTCCAGTTCATTCACTTGAAAAAAATCTATTTTTACCAGCTGAGGTCAAGTCTAAGTTTAGTACCTTCAATGCCCAAAAAGCTTTATGTTCTAATTCAAATGGAAGATGGCAAGCTTTTCCAAAGACTAATTTCTATGGGGATGTTCCAATTGGCATTTTGAACGCTGTTCGATATGCCCATAATGCATCATCTAATTTTAAAGACCAGTCTTTTCTTGAGATTCCAACCATCTTTTCAAGAATTCTTTTTAACTCGCGATTGAAAAATTCATCTTGCCCCTGTGTTTGAGCATGATATGGTGTTCCAGTTTTGTGAGTCACACCATATTTTGATAGCAAAGCAAAAAATTGCCTATTCATGAAGTGAGTACTTTGGTCACTAATGATCACTCGCGGTGTTCCAAATCTGGTAAAAAATATTTTCTAACAAAATTACACACTGTATGAGCATCATTATTCCTTGTGGGGATAGCTTCAACCCATCTTGACACACAATCCACAGCCACAAGGATATATTCAAAAGAGTGAGAAGAAGGAAAGGGACCCATGAAATCTATTTCCCAGACATCAAATATTTTACATACCTGTATTGATTGTAATAGTATTTCATCTCTCTTTGTGATGTTACATATTCTCTGACACCTGTCACATCATGAAACGTAGTCATGGGCATCCTTAAAAAGTGTTGGCAAGAAAAATCGAGCCTCCAACACTTTAAAGGCAGTCTGATTTGCTGCATAATGTCCTCTAATTGCTCTATCATGACAGTAATGCAGAATTTTATTCATTTCTTTTTTAGGTACACACCTTCTAATGATATTATCTGCACAAATTTTAAACAAGGTTCGTTCCACAGATAATACATAGCATTAGATATAAGTTTTTTCTTTTGCTGGTAAGAGAGATCTTGGGGTGTCTACTTTCTAACCAAATAATTTGCAATATCTGCAAACCAGGGTGGTTGAGTCATAGAAAAAATATGTTCATCAGGAAACTCTTCCTCTATTTCACACAACTAAACAGGAGGATTTTTAATCTAGACAAATGGTCAGCTACCTGATTCTCTGTTCCTTTTTTGTCTTTTATCTCAAGGTCAAATTTTCGTAGAAGTAAAATCCATCTTAACAATCTTGTTCGAGCATCTTTGTTTGCTAAGAGGTATTTTAAAGCTGCATGGTCAGTAAAAATAGTGACCTTCGTTTCTATCAAGTAAGAACAAAACTTATCAAATGCAAATACTACTACCAGTAACTCTTTTTCTGTTATGGCATAATTCAGTTGAGCCTCATTTAGTGTTCTACATGCATAGTAAATGGGACGAAAAATCTTGTCCTTACTCTGGCCTAAAACAGCTCCAATTGCTGTATCACTAGCATCACACATAACCTCAAAATGTTGACTCCAATCAGGGGACACAACTACAGGGGAAATTGATTTCTCCTTAAGGATGTCAAAAGCTATCATACAATCACCTAAAAATCAAACTTAACATATTTCATCAAGAGGTTAGTCAGAGGTTTTGAAATCTTTGAAAAATCCTTTATGAACCGTCTGTAAAAACCTGCATGACCTAGAAAACTTCTAATGCCTTTAACAATTGTGGGATAGGGTAATCCTGCTATAAGATCAATTTTAGCCTTATCAATATCTATCCCATTAGCAGTGATTTTATGTCCTAAAACAATTTCCTCTATAACTAAAAAATGACATTTTTTCCAATTCAGAATCAAGTTTGTTTCTTCACATCTCTTAAGAACTAAAGTCAAGTGGTAAAGAAAATCTTCAAATGTTTTTCAAAAGAGTGTAAAATTATCCATAAAAATTTTAAGAAATTATTCAGTCATGTCAGAAAAAATTGCTGACATGCAACGCTAAAATGTAGCAGGGGCGTTGCATAGACCAAATGGCATTCTCCTATATGCATATGTTCTATGAGGACATGTGAAAGTTGTCTTATCCTGATCTTTGGGTGCAATTGGTATTTGGTTATACCCTGAATAGCCATCAAGAAAACAGTAAAAACCATATCCTGCAATTCTTTCCAACATTTGATCAATAAATGATAAAGGAAAATGATCTTTTCTGATAGCATCACTGAGACATCCATAATCAATACAGACTCCCCATCCTGTAACAGTCCTCGTAGGTATGAGTTCAGTATTTTCATTCTTTATAACTGTCATACCTCCTTTCTTGGGTACTACCTAAACTGGACTTATCCAAGGGCTGTCTGAAATTGGGTAAATAATACCTGCTGCTAGAAGCTTGACAATCTCCTTTTTCACCACTTCCTACATTGCAGGATTCAATCTCCTTTGGGGTTGGATTATTGGCTTGTAGCTATCCTCCATGAGGATTCTATGCGTACAAATTGCTGGACCAATCCCTTTGATATCCTCTATGGTCCACCCTAAAGCTCCTTTATGTGCCTTTAAGACTTGAATTAGTCTTTCTTCTTGTTCTGCAATCAAAGAAGATGAAATAATTACAGGAAATAACTCTTGCTCAAGATAAAAATATTTTAAATGAGAAGGAAGAATTTTGAGTTCAATTTTCGGTTGAACTTCTTCTGATTGCATCTCTTTATCCTTAAAATCATTTTCTAGTTTTTCAGCTTCTTTCCTGATTGTGGGGTCATCATCTTGTGTTGTGCATGATTTGGTCAAACATCTTCCTATTGAGTCAGAAATTAATTGATCATCCTTGAATTCATCTGCAAGATCATCAATCAAGTCAATAGAAAAGCATGAAAATGATGCCTCATCTCCTGAAAATCTTAGTATCTTTTGCATATCAAAAATGACTCTTTCTTCGTCAACTCTCAAAATTAGTTGTCCCTGATGAACATCTATGATTTCTCTTCTTGTGGCAAGAAATGGTCTACCCAAAATTATTGGTTCATCAGGACATTCTTTCATTTCAAGCACTATAAAAGCTACAGGGAACACAAACTTATCTACTCTTACAAGCACATTTTCAATTATTTCCTTAGGTTTCTTAGTACTTGATCTTCAAACTGAAAAGAAACACCTATGTCCTTCATTTCACCAAGATCTAATTTTCTAAAGATAGGAAATGGCATCAAATTTATTGAAGCTCCAGAATCACAAAGTATTTTTTCAAAATATACTCCTCTCAAAGTGTATGGAATGGTAAAACTGTCATGATCACCAATTTTTTGCGGTAGCTTATTTTGAAGTATAGCACTGCATTTTTCGTAAGCATTACCACAGAAACTTCCTTCAATTTTCTTTTGCTTGACAAAATTTATTTTAAAAATTTAGCACATGAAGGCATTTGCAACAAAGCATCAGTGAAAGGAATATTAATATGAATTTGTTTCAAGATTTTCAAAAACTTTGCAAATTGATCATCAAGCTTTTCTCGTTTCATTTTTTGTGGAAAATGAATTGTCACATGTGGGACAACCATTTTTTCAGAAATTGTTTCTTCCTTATTCTTTATTTCTTTCTCCTTTGATGGTTCAGATGGTTTTTCAATATTCTTACCTTTGTCTACCTGTTGTTCTATCTGGTTCTTTTCTTGTCTGTCTGCATAAGGTTCATCAAGTTCCTTACCTGACCGTAAAGTGATGCCTTAAGGTGCTACTTTGAATTTTTGTCTGTATTGCTTGGTAAGGGACCCTGAATCTTTTCTGACACAAGAGTTGCCTATTGGCTCAACTGAATTTCCAGATTTTTGAGGGATGAATTTTGACTTTCCATCTTTTCATCAGTGACCTTAATATACTTGTACAAAAGGTTATCAAGACTTGGATGAGCTTGTTGGGGCCTCTGCTGGTATGACCTTTCTTGTTGATATGGTCCTGCTTGCTGATAAGGTCTGTAATTCGGTTGCTCACGATTTTGATTCTGGTATTCCGGAGGACCCTGTACCTATTGTTTCTGTAAGCTTTGAGAGTTTTCTGCTTCATTTGGATTATTCTGCTGAAATCCTGGATGCTTTTGTACCATTGGACCCCCAAAAGGATATGGCTTGTAACAGATGACATTAACATGTTCATCCGTTTGATTGGTTGCTTGACATTCATAGTTCTGTTGGTATCCTTCGCACATGTCATAAGCCTCAAATTGGTTTGATTGTTATGTATTCACCTGAAAAAATTCAAACTTTTGTGCCAAAGAAACAATCTGCTGTGTTAGTGTATTTAAAGCATCAACCTGATTTACCGTAGCACCCTTTTTGATGATTACATGCTTAGATGGTCATTGGATGGCATTCTCCGAAATTTCATTCAACAATTGCAATGCTTCCTCTGTGTTTTTCCCATTACAGAACCTCCTGCGGCTGAATCTATCACATTTCTAGCAAAGGGTTTTCACCCGTGATAGAAAATAAATAATTGCATATGTTCAGGAATGTCATGGTATGGGCATTTTCTTAACATTGCTTTTAATCTTTCCCAAGCTTGATAAACTGACTCAGTGTTAGTCTGCAAGAAATTAGATATGTCTTGTCTTAACTTTGTAGTTTTAGCAGGGGAAAAATATTTGTTTAAAAACTTCTGAGTCATCTGGTCCCATGTCGTAATGGACCCTTGAGGCAAACTTCGCAACCAAGTTTTGGCATCTCCATTTAAAGAAAAAGGAAATAGCCTTAACTTGATAGCTTCAGGAGGTACTCCATTGTACTTAGCAGTTTCCACAAGTTCTAGAAAATCAATTAAATGATTATGTAGATCTTCACTTGTATCACCAGTGAAGATACAAGATTGTTGAATTGTTTGAATCAGGTCGTTCCTGATTTCAAAGTTGTTGGCTGCCACTGGGGGCTTCCTGGTACTAGATTCATAGTTGAAGCGATCAGGTCTAGCATAATCCCTAAGGATTCTGTTTGCTGACCTTGGCGCCACTTCATCAAATTGCTCCTCTACATGGACTGGTGGTGGGATCTCAAGTGGGCTAATGTCCCCTGCTACCTGGTTTTTCATTTCTTTACAAGTTGCTCCTTGAGAAGACGATGTTTGTTCTTTCCTGCGCAATCGAATAAATCTTTCAATTTCAGGATCGTAACTTATCAACTCTTTTGTAGAAGAGCGGGTCATAAACTCCTTAAAATTCTTAAGTATAGAAAGTACAAGAAAAAAAAAGTATATAAAAAATTACAAAGATGATAAAAACAATAGGTGCTAAGCAAAAATAATTGTACAATAATTTTATTATCTATAGAGAATAATAATATTATACTCATACTTATAACAAAATAATTAAAAAGAAAAACAAAATAATGCAACAATAAACTATGACAAGAAATAATATTATAATACTATTATATATGGACAAAAGTAATTAGTGATAGTACGGAATGGTCATAAGAATATTTTCCAGTAGTATAATACAATTTGAAGAACTAACAATATTGGGATATTTATAGATGTACACGTTACAAAAACAATAAGTGGTAGTTATAACATAGGGAAAGAAAACAAATAGAATAAAATAGTATAACACTATTATTGTGATGTAGGAGAAAGTACTGATAGTAGTAAGTAAAATTTGCTAAAGAACAATGATGGAATTTAGTAGGGAGAAGTACTAACAATCAGAACAAAAAAATTATAATACTATTACAAAAAAAAAAAGTTACATAACAGTAGTAGTTATAGCACTTAATTAGTGAAAATATTAACTGCAAAAAAATTAACAGTAATAAGTTCTCAAATTAGTAACAAAATATTTAATATGAAGTAGATGTATGTCAATCCCGGCAATGACGCCAAAACTTTGACGAGGCCAATGTGTATAGGATTTTCCTGCTCTTGCTTTGTCAAATTCTAGTATAGTTTATGATATCGTCCCACAGAGATAGAAAAATCTATTCTACAAACTTATAATATTTTAACTACTATTCGAGAGAATCAGATTGATGAAAAGTTTGTGGAATTAAAACTTGTTAAATACTTAACAAAATTAAACAACTTTCGAAAGATATGTAATTTAAAAGAGTTGGGGAATCGTTGAATTCACTTGACAATATATTATAATAAAATCTCACTTTCTACATGTATTTCTCTAAAAGATAATTGCTTATTGCTAATACAATTATATCTTATCTCACCAAGAAATAATCAACTAATAACGTGAGGTTATGTAATTAATTGAGTTAAAACTAGTGGCAGTTAAACCGAAATATGCTTTGGTCTGAATTGTGCTAAAAGAATAAAAATTTCGTGAGAATATTTTTACTAAAATTGATACTCATGCGACTACAATTCCTCCGTGAGAATTAAAATTGAATCTTACAAGATTACGGGGTTTTAATAATAGCTTACTGTCACGATCCCAAATTCCCTCCGTAGGATGTCGTGATGGTACCTAGTCTCTAAGACTAGGTAAGCCTATCAATGCGGAATAATAATTGAAATATGAAATGAATAAATCTGCAATTCACATAATTACAACTCCCAAAACCCAGTAGAAATAAGTCACAAGCTTCTAAGAATTTATCATCAATGTATCTATATATCAGGGTCTAAGAAAAATAAGGAAGCAACATAATAATGATAGAAGGTGACTCCGGAGTCTACGGACGCTGGCAGATATACCTCCACATCTTACCTGGATCTGCACAAAAAGATGTGCAGAAGCGTAGTATGAGTACACCACAGCAGTACCCAGTAAGTCCCAAGCCTAACCTCGGTAGAGTAGTGACGAGGTCAGGTCAGGCCCTACTAGAATAATAAAAGACAAGGTAAAATGTTTAACAATATAATAAAAATGAAATGACAATGGAAATGAATCAAGTAAGTAGTGTGTCACCAATTAACTACGCAAAATAATGGCAAATAATACCTCGTAGAAATAAAACAGAATTCTTTTCAACTTTAAGAAAATTACAACAATAATCAAATGCAACTGCGGCCATAAATCAATATCAACAAGGGCATTCCCGAGGTACCGCCTCGTAGTCCCAAATCATAAATAAATTCACAATATCTCATTTTCTTATATCACCGCGGGAGCCTTCACATTTAATTTTAAAGAAAAATATTTTTCCCGAAATAGCATCCCGCGTTTTAGCCACCCTTATCACACCACATGACTTCTAGTAGTTGATACTAGCCACCCTTATACCTGTTATGATATTTTGTGATATTGATACTAGCCACGCGTATCAAGCCACCCTTATCTCACCGCATGCGTTTCAACACCCAGATCTTATACCAACGCATGCGTATCAATATCACAAAATATCACAATCTGCACCTCAAGTGCTCAAATATTTCAATTTGCCAAAATAAACAATATCAACAATATTCTCCACAACAAGGAACTCACGGCTCAATCACAATGAGTACAAAAATCTCACAAAAATATTCGGGAATAAATAACTCAACAAAAATAATATTTCAAAATTTTTAATATGTTGCCTCCGTACCAAATTTAGAATATCAAATACGTCATATTAATAATATTTAAATTTAAGAAATTCAACCTTCAAATAATGCACAGAATAAAAAAAATCAAGTTTCAACTAAACAGGTAAAACAATTAGCAGAAAAAGGTCAAGCAACATTTAAAGTATAAAAATCAGATCAATGATGAAAAATATAATAAAATAAAATAATTTAGTTAATATGCAACACTGATCTACATAATTTAAAAACATAATCTTTCACATTTAGCCTGTGTACACACTCGTCACCTCGTGTACACGAGTTTCAACACATTACAATTATCACATCAGTACCAATCCGAGGGAAAATTTCCCTCACACAAGGTTAGACAAGTCACTTACCTCGACTTGCTCCAATTTAATCAAGTAGTATGTCTTTTTCTCGATTTTTCGATTCCGATCGACTCGAATCTAGTCATAATTAATTCGATACAGGCAACAAAAATTATAGAATCAATTCCACAAGAAAATACTATATTTTTAAATAAAAATCCAAAATTAATTAAAAATAAATCGTCCGTGGGGCCCACGGCTAGGAATCCGGCGAAAGTTACGAAATATGAATGCACATTCAACCACGAGTGTAACTATACCAAAATGACTAAATTCCGAAAACAATTCGACCCTCAAATCCTCAAATCTATCCAAGAGGGTTTTTAAATTTTTCCAACTTAATTAATCAATTAAATGTTAACAACAGTGATGGATTCGGGTAATCTAACCAAAATTAAGTTAAGAATACTTACCCCGATATTTTCTCTGAAAATCTCTCAAAAATCGCCTCTTCCCGAGCTCTAATCCGTCAACAATGAAAAATGGGACGAAGTCCCATTTTTAGAACTTAAACTCTCTGCCCAGACATTTACTCTACGCGATCGCGAACAATCACACGCGATCGCGAAGTACAGTTTTCCACTGCCCGGGTTTAACCCTACACGATTGCAAACAATTCCACGCGATCATGATGCACAAGATTCCAACTCTACGCGATCACATCCCTCTTCACGCGATCGCATAGAGCAAACGCGTGGCCCAACTTCCTCTCAAGTTTCCCCTACGCGATTGCAAACAATGCCACGTGATCGCGATGCACAGATTGGCCCAACCTATGCGATCGTAGTTGACTTCACGCGACCGCGAAGAACAAAATCAACACTGCCTCAACTAAGCCTACACGATCGCATCCCAATCTTTGCGATCGCGAAGAAGGTTTGAAACACCAGGAAACAGCAGCTATCAGCAATGCCAAATTGAAAGGAAATAATCTAAATACCATCTGAAACACGCTCGAGTCCCTCGGGACCTCAACCAAATATACCAACAAGTCCTAAAATATCATACGAACTTAATCGAAACCTCAAATTACATCAAACAATGCTAGAACCACGAATCATACTCTAATTCAAGCTTAATGAAACTTAAAATTTCCAACTTCTACCTTCTACTAGAGCTGGCTTTGCCACAGGTGCCTCACCCTGTTCCTCAACAATGGGATTCTCTGATGGACCCACTGGCGGCATAACTGGAACCGTCCTGGGATGTCCTCATCCCCTACCACGGGCTGGAGCCCTCCCTCGGCCTTTGCCTCAGCCTCTAACAACTGGGGGAGTAGCTCTTCCCTGGTCTGTAGCCTCGTTAGAGCGCGTTCTCACCATCTGTGAGAGAATAAGAAAACGATATTTAGTACTACATCAATCGCACGATGGAATATGAAGAAAGGTAATTTCCTAACACCCTATAACCTCTCGAAGATAAGTACAAACGTCTCCGTACCAATCCGCAAGACTCTATTAGTCCTGCTCAAAACTTGTGAGATCTATGTGAACCTAGTGCTCTAATACCATGTTGTCACGGCCCAATTTCACCTATAGGTCGTGATGGCGCCTAATGTCACGGTTAGGCCAGCCAAACTAGTAAATTAAACATACGTCAATCATTTTTTAATAATTTTTCTAAGTAACTTTATTCTTTTTACTAGCAATATTAAAGGAAATAGAAAAGATACCAATTAATTTAAATCCAATAAAAATAATCAAATCCCAATTCTACCAATGTGTGTGCCAAGACCCAGTGTCACAAGTGTTTGAGCATATAGTATATTAAACAAAAGTTATAAATACTATCTGAAATAAAGTAGATAGAAATAAGTTTTTAGGAAGAGGCACTAGTTGATGCAGAACGGCTCAGAAAGAAGCTCACCACTAAGCCTCTGGATAATACGGGTGCGCGTCGATAGGTCTAACGATAGCACCTGTCTCTGGTCCTGCACAAAAAGTGCAGCAAGTGTAGCATGAGTACGTAAACAACGTGTACTCAGTAAGTATCAAGCATAATCTCGAAGAGGTAGAGACAAGAGGTTGACTTTGACACTCACTAAGGGTCAATAATAATAAATAAAATAAAATATGAAATTATTTAAATCAACATGATTCATAGAGCTAACAATAATCTTATTTAAACAACAGAAATAATTAAATTCTTTCAAATGCAATAATTTTCAATCTATTAATTAAATTCACAAGCTGCAATTGAGATGCCAAGGTATCGTGTAATTGTTATTATTATTAGGCACGATTTCTGTCGAGGTCGTACGACCCGATCCAGAGTATCGTGTATACTGCCGAGGGACGTGCGACATGATCCATAGATGCATCTATACTGCCGAGGCATTCGGCCCGCTCCACAAGAAAGGAGGACATTTTCTTATGTACCTCCGGAATGAGAGTATATTTATTATAAGATTAATTCGACAGGATGAGCAATTTCTTTTAACAATTAATTAATTTAAACAGAAAATTAAGTATATATGAGATTTCTATCTTTTACTAACTTCCCCTAAAATTTCAAAATATAGTTCAAATAATTTAATTAAATAAAGGATACAATTTACGCACATAATTCATGCTTTGAATCCTAAACTACCCGGACTTTAACATAGATAGTAGCTATGTACGGACTCTTGTCACCTCGTGCGTACGTAGCCCCCACAATTAGCAATAATTATTAATTTAATCACTTATAGGATAATTTTCCCCTCACAAGATTAGACAAGAGACTTATCTCAACTTGCTCCAATTTAATCCACTAGTAGGCCTTTTCCTCGATTATCCAACTATGTATGGCTCGAATCTAGCCAAACTAATTCGATACAATCACTAAAAATTATAGGTATCAATTTCATAAGAAAATACTACATTTTTCAATAAAAATCCAAAATTAACTCAAAATTTGTCTGTGGGACCCACGTCCCGGAATCCGGCGAAAGTTATGATATATGAATGCTCACTCAACCACGTGTCTACCCATACCAAAATTACCAAATTCAGATAACAATTCGGCCCTCAAATCCTCAAATCTATCCAAAAGGAGTTTTCAAACTTTTCCAACTTAATTCACCAATTAAATGATAAAAACAGTGATGGATTCGGGTAATTTAACCAATATTGAGTTAAGAACACTTACCCCGTTATTTTCTCTGAAAATCTCCCAAATATCGCCTCAATCCGAGCTCCAAATCGGTAAAAATAGAAAATGGGACGATTTTTCATTTTCAGAACTTAAACTCTATGCCCAGTGATTTCTTCTACGCGATCGCGTAGCACAAATTTTTACTGCCAAAAATAATCCTACGCGATCGCGGACATGTCCACGCGATCGCGAAGTTCCAACTTACAGGCCTACGCGATCACAAACCAATTCACGCGATCGCGAAGCACAAAAGCGTGGTCTCCCCTTCTGCTCCACTTACTATACGCGAACGCAACCTTCTTCATGCGTTCGCGAATACCAAACTCCCACACCTACGCGATCGCAACCCTATGCACGCAATCACGAAGAATAAAAATATCACTGCCTCAAACAAGCCTACGCGATCGATCGCAAACTATCTCACGCGATTGTGTAGAATAAATTCACCTCTGCCCAAATTACCCTACGTGATCGCAGACAAACTTACGCGATCGCTTATAAGGAAATCATATGAAAAATACCAACACCTATCAGGAATCTCCCAAAGGCCAAAAATGATCTGTTAGCCATCCGAAGCTCACCTGAGCCCCTTGTGACCTCAACCAAATATACCAACAAGTCCTAAAACATCATACGAACTTAGTCTAAACCTCAAATCACATAAAAAAAACGCTAAAACCACGAATCATACTCCAAAACCTATCAAATCAAGTCCGATTGACCTTAAATTTTGCACACAAGTCATAAATGACATAACGAAACTATAAAAATTTTCGGAACTGGATTCCAACCCCGATATCAAAAAGTCAACTCTCTGGTCAAACTTCCAAACTTAAATTCCTGTTTTAGTCATTGCAAGCCTAATTTAACTACGGACTTCCAAATAAAATTCCAAACATTCTCCTATGTCCAAAATTACCATACAGAGCTATTGGAAATGTCGAATTCCAATTCTGGGGTTATTTTCTCAAAGTGTTGACCGAAGTCAAACTTGGCCTTTTAGAACCAAACTAAGGAACCAATTGTTTCGATTTCAACCCGATCACTTCCAAATTCTGAACCAACTATCCTCGCAAGTCATAAATTAATAAAAGCATATACGGGGAGTTTTATTTAGGTGAACGGGGTTCTAACAGTTAAAATGACCGATTATGTCAATACAAGTCATGTTTCCTCAATTCATCTTTCCTCTACAAAACCTGTTAGAAAATATAAGAGAATCGAATATATTTATTCATGTTTTATTTAAAAATACCTATTTATATGTATGAAAATACATGAATAATGTATATTCATCAGTGCTTCATTCAGGTGAAGACCGAAGATCTGATCCTTCCCGAGTTCATGCCATTTCCTGAAAAGTGGAATGCATCTCGTAAGTGCAGCCCTTCCTTAAATGTCAATTGTTTCTCATTCTCTTTCTCATTATTCGTGTTTGTGGTCGTGCAGCTGTTGTCCGGGTTCCAAACGCGGTCTCCAGTCTTAAGGATTGGATCGAAGGCATCTGCAAATAGATGTCATACTTCTAGCGCTCATGGCGCAAGCTTTTGAAGGACCGATGGGAGGCCCATTCTCATGGTAAGGTACTCCTTCAAACAGCTATTATCGTGTCCTTATCTCATATCATACTAACCTTTCTTCTTTCTTTTTTAGGTTTGCCTAAGACTACCGAGCTTAGGCCTTTGGAAAGGGACGAGGACGCATCCTTGTCTGTTGATCCCTTCGTTGCAGGACAGCTCGGGCTGTCGCGGGGGGGAAAGAATAAGAGGAAAAGAAAACCTTCGGGCTCCCTGGGTCCTGAGGTGAAACCAAAGAAGAGGGTGGCCCGCAAGCCCAGGAAGAGCACCAGCTCCCGGGTGCGAGACTCCGATTTGCTTCTCTAGCTCAGGGATGAGTTAGAAGAAGACGACATTTTTATTCCCCATGGATCGACCCTTCATGGGGAGCGGGCGGTAGCCGATGGGGAGACTAGTGAGGCTGACCTCCCTCAGACTCAAGAGGCTGATATGGAGATGGGGGCTGGGACCCCCCGGTATGCCAGCTCCGCTCTAAAGGAAGCGCCCGGGGTAATAGAAATCTTAGGGATGCGTTCCTACACTGAGTCTATGCTAGAGAAGGCTCACGCTGGGAAAAGAGAAGTCCAATAAAGGGGTTCATGGCACGAACGATCCCTTTCATACATTATTTGATGGTGTGGACTCGTCGACTTTGGAAGAATTTTCTGGGCTGGGCAACCTTGAAGTCCCAAAGAAGGATATATCTTCAAAAGCTGGTGGGTCGAGTTCGAGCCCAAAATTGATTAATCAGTTTTTTGCTCTGAGTGTTGACCCCGGTCGCAAGAGATCGATTATCCTTACTGTTACGAAGGATGCCCGGGTTCTTTCTGCTCCCATGGGAGTAGCCAACTACCTTCGATGCCCGGCGACCGAGGAAGACCAGAAAAAAATAAACGATATGGGCGTGCCATGCCTTTGCAATGAGGCACAACAGGCTTTGAACCGGGTAAGGTATCATTACATCTTTTTGAATTTTACTTAGGTTTTGATATCTCTCACGACTTTCATTATTTTGCATGCCTCGGCACTTCACCATGAAAGCTTCTTCCAGTACCGTATCGAGGTCAACCATCTCGAGCTTGAGCTCAATGAGAAGGCTCAAAAAAAGGATACGTACAAGCTCCTCAGCGAGCAACAAGACAGTGTTATCAAGGACCTTCAGGCTGAGCTGGATAGGGCTCAGAATGAAGCATCAACCCGGAGTCGGGAATATGCAGACTTGGTTGAAAAGGTAAAGGTCTTTGAAGTTATAAACGAGGAACTAGTCGTAGTGGCTAATGACAAAATATCATAGGTCCAACAAAAGATCGACCAGGTCGACCAACTCCGAAAGGAGATAAATGTGATCCAGGCCATGGACGATGGGTGGAAGAGTAAGATGGATCTTCTAGCTTCGGAGAAGGAAACCGCCCAGGCAAAGCTATCTTCTATAGAGGTTCAACTTCGGGTGGCGAAGGAGAAAGATGACAAGGGGGCTCAGCTGAATGAATATCTCCGAGCACAGTTGAGCTCGGTTGTCGCTTAATGGGACACCCTAGGTAAAGAGCTTGAAACAACGAAGTACATGATGGAGACAACCTCTACCGATGCCGAGAAGATGGTGGCCTAATACAAGGCCGATGTCGAAGCAGCCGAGGCCCGCCTGAAGACCAGTGCTGAATATGTGAGGCGACTGTCTCGAAGGGAGACCCTCGAAGAAATTCACGCCCGAGGCTTCGACCTGTCGGCCAAGATTGAGGAAGCAATAAAGCTTGAGACCAATGCGAAGAAACTTTTCGAGCCCGAAGGTACAGAGGGCTCCGAGGGTTCCGAATTCTCTGACGGTTCTAGAGACGAATCTGGCCCCGGCGAAGATCACGCATGAATGCCTTAGAACTTTTTTAGTTTTTTTATTGTGTATATTTTTTGTTTATTTGAGGCAATTTTTGTTGGGCATTTGTAAATACATTCTGGAATATATAAAATTTCTCTTTTTGGCAATTTCAAGTCTCTATTTGTTTTAGCATTTTTTCATAATTTCTACTCTTGCAAATATTTATAATGCCTTAGCATAGAATTAAATGTAGCAATAAATCAGTTATTTTTTGGAGGTGTGAACAAACCCTGACTTCGATGCAACTTTATTTGCTTGAGGCTTTGAAAACTCGGATTGACCGAAAATTTTTCCAAGATGCTTAAGTAATTTTAGATGATGCTTTTGCCGAGGGTAACCTTTTAGTAGGCTTTGAATTTTTATAAAGGCCTTATATTCTGATTACGAGTTTCGGACATCTCCGAGTCATCTTTTGGGGTGGCCGTAGCATTTCGTGTTTAGGCACTACCTAATAGGTTTTAAGCCTCCGAGACTTGGTAGCCCAATTTGCCCGAATTTATTTTAGACGACAGTCCCCGAGTAGGGGTAGCCCTTGGGCTCGATAGTCTCTGAATAGGGGTATCCCTTTGGCTCTATGTTCGAAGAGGCAAAATGCATAATAGCAAGGTGAAAACTTTTTTTATTTCTATGTGTAAAGCACATGATCGAAAGCGTCTAAAAGCTTGTATTATGGCTAAGGTTGCCTACGCGGGCACGGTTCATTTGACCATTTGACCTTTACAATAAATCCTAACCACCGAGCCTAAGCTGTTCAAGTACAAAGTTTCCTTCTTTTCTTGTTAAAAACCTTAACCCGAGGGTGATGGCCTCCAGTATTCGAGGTCGATCTTGGGAGGGCTCGGATACTGTTAATGCGCCCATTGACTCCGATCTAAAATCGATTTTCGAATCTAAGTTAGCACGATTTACTGTTGCCTCGTTAAAAACCTTGTCGGAAAAATTATTTGGGACAAAACCGGTTCAAGAGAAAAAGAGTACAATACGTGCTTTCTGACCTAATAGTCACATTCTCCTTTGGTTGTTGTCTGCAAGTGTTAACCCGATTCATAATATTATAAAAAAGTAAATGCGATTATACCTTAGCAGTAGTACCGCTTTAAGTGTGTCACATTCCAGTTGTTTGGTAGCGGTGCACCATTGTAATACCCCTGACTAATTGAGGGCATATTAGTCATTAGCTAATTAAAAAAGAAAAAAAGAAATATAAGATAAAGGAATCGTAACCCAACCAACAAGAGATTTAGAGACATTATATTCTCTGCAAACACAATGATCGTAGGAAAATTAGGGATTGGGAACGAAGCACTAGAGCGTCGGCGCAAACTTACACCATGAGGAGAGGAAAAATATTTGAGAGATAAAGGCGAGACGGATGAAGAGCAAACATAGAAGGTGTTAGTTTCTCACAACTAGAAGCCAATTAAAGTGACTGTAGATTTGAGAAATCCACAAGGCCATTCTTGAGTTACCTTCTATGTGGAAGAACGAAGTTAATATGAAATATCTATTTCCTTGGTAGATTGCTTTGGGATTCTCTTCCTTAATCCAATACTTAGCCTATTACTAGTTATTATATTACTAAGGGTAGAAATAAGGAAAAGGAATTTAAGGTGTTTTCAAGATAACACGGTTATGAATTTTCTATTGGATGAATAAAAATTATATAAGTCCATTAGCAAGCACTTTAGTGTAGAGATTATGAGTGCTTGTGAAACATCAAGTGAAGACAAGAGTATTGTTAACTATTTTGGTCCAACAAATCAGTTTCTTTTTTGGTCCTCTACATATAATACTATCAGTCCAAGTATAAGAACAAACAAAGAACATGAAATAGTTTCTTTTCCATTTATGTTCTACTTGTTTAATTAACAACGAGTTAGTGGTCATACTTTGAGGAAAGACAATTTGACAGGATTCATTCGGCTTTACAAGTAGTTCACAATGTTGATTTGTCTATTGGTTATGTAATAATATAGGTAGTGGAAGAAATCGAACGACGTGCTCGAGGTGGCGCATTTGGTATTTCGACACAAATATTGTGCATGGTTTATACTATATTTTGAAAATAAAGGTGTTGCCGAATATTTGAAATTTCATGTGGGACAAGTCCTTTACTTGATATAGTACTGAATAGTTTACTTGAGATATTTACAGTTATTTAAAAGTTTTCACTATTACTAGACATATTTTGCTGTTACTTGAGATATGATTACCGTTATCGACATTGGATTACATGATTTAATAAGAATTGAAATGTCCTGTACTATTTTTAAAATGCTTCCATGTGAATTTTTACTGTTTACAAAGCAAAAAAACAAATGAGAGGAGACTTTAAAGGATCCCGTAGCTAACAATGGGTTCGTTAGACCTGGTGCACCTTGTATTTACAGATTACTGATTATAGTTATAACCCTCACTAGTGGGAAGGTAGAACTAGCATACAATTACAGTTATTTTCCTCGAGTAGGGACCTACAGTTATATTTGACTCCTTTTACGAAGGGGTCCACATAGTAATACCGATTATATGATCCTTTCTTGAAAACCTCCCAAACATAAAGATTTACTATGACACAGTGTTTACCGAGTTTATTACCGATTTATTAAATTAATTTTTGTTACAGGAAACATATGAATAGACTGATTATATTTACCGTTTTAGAAAGGGCATTCATATGGTATTTTCTGTTTGATTTACTAGCATGTTTTATGACTTGTCTCGAATTAAAATTGGTTGTGGTTAAGTGTTATTACTTACTGAGCTAGCGACTCACTCCCCGCTATTTTTTTCAGAGACATCAATTAACGCAGGCAGAATTTTGTTCGTTAGAGCGCACGAGTTGATAGTATTTGGTGCGCCCATCACATGGGCAAAGGTTTTATTTATTTGTTACAGTCTTTTTCTTTGAATCTCTTAGAGTCGTTCCGTTGGTCATTCTTATTAGTGTCTTGAATATTAGTTCATTATTAAGACATGTGACTAGCGAGAGGCGGGCGATGCTAACAACGTATAGACTGAAGAACATGGTTAATTTATGGTATGTTATGTACTTTTAGTTACATCGGTAGGAGCACAAAACTAACTTGGGAACGAATTTACTAAAATATTTATGAATCACCTTCTTTTTTAAAAGTCGATAGTGTGAATCTACTAGGTAAAAAATTAGATCATAC
Source organism: Nicotiana otophora (assembly GCA_000715115.1). Classification (NCBI taxonomy): domain Eukaryota; kingdom Viridiplantae; phylum Streptophyta; class Magnoliopsida; order Solanales; family Solanaceae; genus Nicotiana; species Nicotiana otophora. The sequence continues at coordinate 106,919 of AWOL01S0007706.1, forward strand.
AACAAATGTACTAATATATCATCAATAAATGTCGCTAGCTAGATACATATCATCTCAAGTTTAGAGGTTTGTCTAAGAGTTGCTTAGTCATTTAAATAAGGCAGTAACTTATATACGAAAATTATGACCTATTATGGTAGTTGATCTTGCTAGAAAGACTGAAAATATGACGCGATAGGCATGCAATAAAAGATTTAAAGGCAAAGCACAAGACTGGAAAATTCCTTCTACGATAATTTTAATGCGGGTCGAACAATTGGAAACAAGGAGAGTGAGATGTTGAATAAATTGTTTGGATTGTTGCTCGTGTTTTAGAATCTCAGGTAACCGAACATGCTCAGCAGCTTGTCAAATTTAAGTTGAGCATAAAGTTATCCTAGATGGCTTGATATTACTTTATATGGTCTACTTTGACATTCCAATAGATATGGATTAATTAACTTCTTGTTATGCCACCCTTGATTACCATACAAAGGTAGTTGAGTTTCAATTATCAAAATTAATCCGGTTTTCTCGCAAGAGGAAAACAAGTTACAAAGATAGATAAGGTTATATTATACATAAAGGCTCAATGTTACTAAAGAATAATTATTGGGGTTCTCTTAGCTATGATAAGAGTCATAAGGGACAAGACACCTATCTGAAAAAAGGTACCAATAGCAAGAGAATTCTTTGATGTATTTTCTGAAGATTTAATAGGACTACTTCCAGTGTGAAAAATAAAGTTTATTTGACACCTGACATTCAACCTATATAGAAAACCCCATGCTTTATGACACGAACGGAGTTAGAAAGAGCTAAAGGAAGAAAAAAAAAATTGCAAGACTACTAGATAAGAGTTTAGTTAATCGAGTATATTTTCATGGGGTGCACCGGAGGTATTTGTGAAAGGAAACACATGTCTTTAGGGATGTACATCGACTAAAAGCAGTTTGAATAAGGCAATAATGCACAATAAGTATACATTACCTGTTATAACTGACTTGCTTAATCAGTTGCTTAGAATCCAAGGGGGAGATATTCCTAATACAATAGTCCGAACTCGGCACGATATTATGAGTTCCTTGCGATTCCTTTCGGACTTAGCAATGCTCCAGCTGCATTCTTGGACTTAATAAATAGGTTGTTCATGTTAATTTTGATAGATTTATCATAGCTTTTATTGATGATATTCTACTATATTCTCGTAGCCAAAAAGAATATGAAGATCATTTGAGAATTGCATTGCAAATATTGCAAAAATACCGACTCTATTCTAAGTTCGCCAAATGCGAATTTTACTAGACTTAGTAGCATTTCTTAGGCATGTTGTATCTGAAAATGAAATTATGGTGGTCAAAACGACATAAGCAGTTCAAAAAAATTCAATACCTACTACTCCTACAAAGATTCACAACTTCTTCGACTTGGCAGGCTATTGCAGGCACTTCGTGCATGATTTTCTTTTTCCATAATAGAAGCGCCACTAACCAAGTTAACACATCGAAATAAAAGATTCTAGCGAATGGAGGAATGTGAGAGGGCTATCAGAAGCTCAAAACCATGTTTGACAACCACTCCAGAATTAGCCTTACCATCAAGTTCTAAAGGACTCACGATATTCAGTAATTCTTTGAGCGTGAAATTAGGATGTGTTCTTATGCGAAATGGTCGCATTTTAGCTTATGCTTCGAGACAATAAAAAGCACGAGCAAAACTATCCTACTCATGATTAGGAGTTAGAAGCAATGGTTGTTGCTCTGAATGTTTGGATGCTTTACTTATACGGCAAAACTTATGAGATTCATACTGACCACAAGAACTTAGAGTATATTTTCCAGCAGAAATATTTGAATCTTCGGAAGTGTGGTGGATGAAAATACTTGAGGACCATGATTGTTCCATTAGGTATCATTATGGAAAGACCAATATTGTGGCTGATGCATTGAACGGAAAATCTATGGGCAGACTGGCACATATAGTTCTACTAAAAGGACCTTTGGCTAAAAATATGCAGAGACTAAAGGGTACATGTATCAAATTTAGTATGAAAAATGTAGAGATATTGTTGGATTGTGTTAAAGCCAAGTCTTCACTAGTAGAGCACATAAATGTCACTCAATATGAAGATGACGATTATGTAATTATCGAAATGAGGTCTTAGCTAGTAAAAACAAGGGGATGAATATTGATAGTGGTATTTTTCGGCTAAGTAACTGCTTATGTGTACCATATATAGATGGGTTAGGACGAGTTATTCTTGAGGAACTCAATAATCTAGATACATTGTGCATTCGGGGTACAATAAAATGTACCATGACTAGAAAAAAATTATATTTGTGAGAAAAGAAAGAAGAAAGATTTCTTTAACTTGTTTATGACTATTTAACTTGTAGCATGTCAAGGTTAGCATTGCGATTTGCAGGACCACTACAACAACTCGAGATTTCAAAGTGAAAATGGAATAAAATTATAGTAAATTTTATGACAGAACTACCGCAAACGATTAAAGGTTATGATTATATTTGAAAAATTATAAATTGGTTGCATAGTACGCATATTTCTTGCTAGTCAAAACTTCCAACAATGAGGTGAAATATGCACATATAAGCATGAATGAAAAATACATTATCCGACTCCATGGGGTTTTATTGTCCAACATTTCTGATATCACAATTACCGCACACTTTTGAAATATTCTAACAAGTATTGAGTGTCACGACCCAAAATCACGTGACCGGCACCCTGCACACTACCAGACTCGAGTGAACCAAATCATGTGATGCACCTAAATCATATGCATGAAAACCAATTTAATTGCGGAATCTCCTTGAAAATCATATACATTTTCAAGTTACATGATAAAAACGCCTTTCATGATAATAACAATAAAACTAAGTAAAATAAAGATACTTTCATGTATGTCATGTACAACCCCGTTTATACAACCTTTCACAACTTTCTATGGAGCCTCTATACCAAAGAATAGAATTCAACTTTATAAAAATAATGCATCAATATTTGATATAAAACGATAAGAAATTTTATCAATTCATGATCCTTGTCATTTTAAAGAAAAGCCAAGTGAAATATAACCCACAATATAAACTTTTAAAACATTTATATTAACCCAAGATTTTTGATAAAATCATTCCATTTGATTTAAGTCATTGAAATCACTTTCGGCTCCTTGGGCCTAAACATAAGAAACTCATCCTTACCTTTCACTGAGAGTACTATACCATCACCGACATAAGAAGGTCAACTAGGTTATGTACCTAGCTGCAAGTATCATATACCCTATTTGCTCAGGTCATCTCATCGTAGGGTCGTACGAATCGACTCATCCATGCTAATAATAGCACAAAATAATACCCTCTCGAGGGAGAGTACTCTACCGTAGTCTATACCACAAAGTAGCCATCTACTCCTACGCCGGCACGTGTAATTCCATGACGACGAACACAATATATTCGAAGTCAATTTCGGTGAACACAAGTAACTCCCAAAATATTTGATACTCCAAAAATAGATTCATAGCATAGTTGCCTCACAGGATCTATTTTATCAAATCATAGCATTAATAAAACAAATCTAAACCATTTGAATAAAAATTAAAGAAATAACCTTTTACATGTTAAAGCCTTTAGCAATTTAACATTAATCTTTAAAAGATACCACAAGTGTTATTCTGCTCATCAATTTTCAAAAGGAATACTTTCCATAAAAACTTATCTTGAGCACTCAAATATGTATACTCTTGTCAATACGAAAGTTTTGATAAAAACTTATAACATTTTGCTTGAGTGTCATTTTGCCAACAAGATTTAAATAAAATTTTATAAAACAGCATGACACTACATATGCTGTAACGACCCGACCAGTCGTTTTAAAAGTTGTAGCCCCATTTCCCTATTTAATGCTCATTATGTACGTCATAACTGTTATATGACTTGTCGGGGCAATTAGTTCGGGTCCGATGAGATTTTTAGAATAAATTAGATCACTTAGTTCCAAAGTTTAAAACTTAAGTTAAAAGGTAGGCTGGATGTCGACCTGTATGGTGATTTTGGACTTAGGAGCGTGTCCGAAAAATTATTTGGAGTCACGTGGTTAAAATAGGCTTGAAATAGCTAAAAATAGAAATTTATATTTGGAAGTTTATTCGGGGAGTTGACTTTTTGATATCGGGGTCGGAATCCAGTTCTAAAAATTTTCATAGCTCCGTTATGTTATTTATGACTTGCGTGAAAACTTTGAGGTCAATCAGATTTGATTTGATGGGTTCCAGCGTCGTTTGTAGAAATTAAAAATTTTAAAGTTTGTTAGGCTTGAATCTATGTGTGATTCATGTTTTTAGTGTTGTTCGATGAGATTAGAGGACTCGACTAAGTTCGTATGGTATTTAAGGACTTGATGGTACCTTTGGTTGAGGTCCTGGGGGCCTCGGGTGTGTTTCGGGGTGAGTTTTGAGCGAATCCGTGTATTTCGGCACTCTGATATTGTTCTGGCACTTTTGGGGGTACGGACCGCACATAAGAGTGTGGACCGCAGCAGAAAAGTGCGGACCTCAGAGGAGGAGTGCGGACCGCACAATTCTATCTGCGGCTGCACTCCAGGGAGTTCTGCAGATTCGCCTGTCCGACTTCGAAAGCTTATATCTTTTGATCTACAAGCAAATTTGAGATGATTCAAAAACAAAAGTTGTATCCCTTCGTGTCTAATTTCCAGAAAGATGAAGAAGTAATCATTTGGACATCTGTAGAAAAAGTTATGGCCAAAATACTAAGACCCGGTAGTGCACTCACCAAAAGGATGCGGCCGCACCATTTTTGTGCTGGGATGTGCGGCCGCACATGAAATTGTGCGCACCGCAAATTGGGAGTTCAGAGGTGTACTATATAAACGAGGTTTAGGGTATTGTTTTACATTTTGGACCTTGGGAGCTCGGTTTGTGGCGATTATTCGTGGAGTTTTCAAGAAATTTATCGGGGTAAGTGATTCTAACTTAGATTTGGTTAACATACATAAATATTTCATTATTTTAATCATGTAATCAATATTTTGAGATGGAAATTTGGGAAAATTGTAAAAATTTCATAAAACGAATTTTTAGGATTTGAACACCGATTTAGAGTCGGATTTGAGTGAAATCAGTATGGTTGAACTCGTAATTGAATGGGTTATCGAATTTTGTAACTTTTATCAGGTTCTTGGAAGTGGGCCCTCCGGGCAATTTTTGAGTTAAATTTCGGATTCTTTTGGAAAATTTGCATTTTCCTTATGGAATTAATTCCAATAATTTTTTGTTGACTGTATCGAATTAATTATGACTAGATTCGAGTCGATCGGAGTCGAAAAATCGAGGAAAAGGCATACTACTTGATTAAATTGGAGAAAGTCGAGGTAAGTGACTTGTCTAACCTTGTGTGGGGGAAATTTTTCCTAGGATTGGTATTGAAGTGATAAATTGTAATATATTGAAAGTCGTGTACACGAGGTGACGAGTGTGTACATGGGCTAAATATGGAAGATTATGTCTTTAAATTGTGTAGATCATTGTTGCATATTAAATGACAAGGTGGGTTGCTCTGATGGTAAGCACCCTCCACTTCCAACCAAGAGGTTGTGAGTTCGAGTCACCCCAAGAGCAAGGTGGGGAGTTCTTGGAGGGAAGGATGCCGAGGGTCATTTGGAAACAGCCTCTCTACCCCAGGGTAGGGGTAAGGTCTACGTACACACTACCCTCCCCAGACCCCACTAGTGGGATTATACTGGGTTGTTGTTGTTGTATTGTTGCATATTAAATGACAAGGTGGGTTGCTCTGATGGTAAGCACCCTCCACTTCCAACCAAGAGGTTGTGAGTTCGAGTCACCCCAAGAGCAAGGTGGGGAGTTCTTGGAGGGAAGGATGCCGAGGGTCATTTGGAAACAGCCTCTCTACCCCAGGGTAGGGGTAAGGTCTACGTACACACTACCCTCCCCAGACCCCACTAGTGGGATTATACTGGGTTGTTGTTGTTGTATTGTTGCATATTAAATGACAAGGTGGGTTGCTCTGATGGTAAGCACCCTCCACTTCCAACCAAGAGGTTGTGAGTTCGAGTCACCCCAAGAGCAAGGTGGGGAGTTCTTGGAGGGAAGGATGCCGAGGGTCATTTGGAAACAGCCTCTCTACCCCAGGGTAGGGGTAAGGTCTACGTACACACTACCCTCCCCAGACCCCACTAGTGGGATTATACTGGGTTGTTGTTGTTGTATTGTTGCATATTAAATAAAAAAATTACCTTGTTATATTCTTCATCATTGATTTAATGTTTATATTTTTAAATTTGCTTGACCTTTTCCTGCTAATTATTTTACCTGTTTAGTTGAAACTTTGTTTCTTTTATTCTGTGCATTATTTGAAAGTTATTTTCTTTAAATTAAATATTATTGATATGAAGTATTTGAAATTTTAAATTTGGTATTGAAACAACGTATTAAATATTTTTGAAATATTATTTTGTTGAGTTATTTATTCTCGAATATGTTTGTGAGATTTTCGTACTAATTGTGATGGAGCCGTGAGCTCTTTATTGTGGAAAAATATTATTGTTGAATCATTTTGGCATGAGTCGTGAGCTCTTTATTATGAAAAAATATTGTTGTTGATTTATTTTGGCAAATTAAAATATTTGGGCACTTGAGGTGCAAATTTTGATATATTGTGATATTAAAACGCATGCGATGGTATAAGGTCTGGGTATTGAAAGGCATGCAGTGAGATAAGGATGGTTTGATATGCGTGGCTAGTAGAAAAAACTACTATAAGTCATGCAGTGTGATAAGGTGGCTAAAACGCGGGATGCTATTTCGGAAAAAATATTTTCTTTAAAGTAAATTGTGAAGGATCCCGCAGTGATATAAGGAAATAAGATATTATGAATTTATTTATGATTTGGGACTACGAGACGGTACCTCGGGAGTGTCCTTATTGATATTGATTTATGGCCGCAGTTGCCTTTGATTATTGTTGTGATTTTCTTAAAGTTGAAAAGAATTATGTTTTGTTTCCACGAGGTATTATTTGCCATTATTTTGTGTAATTAAATGGTAACATACTACTTGATTCATTTCCATTATTATTTTATACATTTTACCATGCCATTACTATTTTCTAGTAGGGCCTAACATGACCTCGTCACTACTCTACCGAGGTTAGGCTTGGCACTTACTGGGTACCGTTTTGGTGTACTCATACTACGCTTCTGCACATCTTTTTGTGCAGATCCAGGTACATCTTACTAGCCCAGACATCAGTGAGTAATCTGTGCACGGAGACTTCGAGGTATATCTGCCAGCGTCCGCAGACTCCGGAGTCCCTTTCTTTCATTATTATGTTGCTTCCTTATTTTTCTTTAGACCTTGATATATATAGAGACATTGAGGATAAACTCTTAGAAGCTTGTGACTTATTTCTACCGGGTTTTGGGAGTTGTAATTATTTGAATTGTAGTTTATTTATTTTAGATATCTATTAATTATTCCGCATTGATAGACTTACCTAGTCTTAGAGACTAGATGCCATCACGGCCTCCTACGGAGGGTATTTGGGGTCGTGACATATGCAACATAATATTTTTGTACATGGAGACATCCGTATTTGTTTGTTCCTACAAGCACGAAAGCACATTTACAAACAACTTAAGTATTAACTCGAAACATGCTTTTAGAGAAAGTCCCTCAAGAAACATTCATAAGCTTTCAATCTTATTCCATCGTTCCAACGTTGGTTAAAATGCTCAAACATCACCTAAAAGTTGATATCTACAATTAGATATCTTAATTACATCAAAATATGACCTAAGATATTGATCAATATCCATATATAGCTCATAAGTTGGCTTCAAGCCTCCAACAACTCAAATCACCAACTAGATTTACATGCTAGACCATTCAACTTCATTCTTATATTTTAGTACCCATTCGAAGTCATTAATGATCCTACATCAATTGTCCAATGCCACCAAGTTACTTTCATCGTCTTCCATAATCAACACTTGCAAAATATATAATTCGGGTGATTACTTAGTTGATCACTTCCAACATTTTTTAACAAATAATTTCATAGGTTCATTGTATTCATCAATTTCATCACCAAGATTACTATTTATCTTCTCTCTTATTTTCTCAAAAGTACTATTCATGCCATGAATTAGAGTTTTATAATCCAGTCTTTCAACCAATAAAACTTGTAACAAATGCTTCAAATACTTCTAACTACTCATAATAAACGTGTTTGAAGTATTGGAATTATCTCTAGTAGATCAATCTTGAAAAATCACAACTTTGGAGATTTTTGTATTCTTGAGGATTTGATGATTAAATCTAGTATTTGGATGTAAGAATGATGTTTGAACTCATGTATATTGAGTAAGCATTAACCCAAAACATCATTAACAACTTACCTTAGTTGATTGGATTTGATTTGAGCTTAAAATCACCTCTTCACCTCAAGAACCCTAACCCTCAATACTCAAAATACTCTTTCCCTGATTTGGTATTTATAGGCCTAGATTTTTGGGTTTCGAACGCGGTCCCGGATTCTTCGCATCCCCAGTTCACTCCTCTTCGAAGCCCAGATGCGGACCCGGACGCTATGGCAGTACTTCACTGCCAGCCTTTGATAATTTGATCATAACTTCTTGTAGGACTGTCCAAATGACGAACGGTTTGAAGCGTTAGAAACTAGACTCGAAGATATTTTATTTGATAGATATATGTAATGTTATATGTAGATATGCTCGTCCAAAGTTAGGTCTTATGCATACTCATTTGGAACTTTAGTCTATCATGTAATTTCCAGCTTGACTTAGACTTAAGGCTCTCCTTAGACCGCATATCACTTATAATATGCCTCGCACACTTATTATCAAATCCAATTAATATCCATCACATTAATAGTCCTCGTCTGCACACAAAATAATGTAATTAGCATACACATTAACTTTCTTAATAGCGCTTAAGTATTTCAAAATTTTCCGGGGTGCTACATTCTCCCCTACTTAAGAACATTCATCCTCGAATGTTTTACAAGTCACTTTTAAGCATAGAGTTGCCATCCTTTTATCTTCAACCATTATGCATAGGCACTTATGACTATATGAGTCTTATACTTCCTTTCCAAAATCTCAACTTACTTATGACCCTCAAAATTTGGCTATTTTTACAAATTCTTAAAAATTTCAGCAGAGTTTTCCTTATATCTAGGACTATCCAAAACATTTAACCTGTCCAGAACAAGCCCCCACACAGGCATCAATAACAATATAGCTCAACAACTAGCAATATAGAACATGATGAACTATTTAGGCCCCACACAACCTTACATATACCATAAGTACATCAAATATATACTTGTGTACTTTGAGTATTTACATACCTGCATACTGCTCAATATTAATAATAGCCACTCGATATAGTGCCCATATCATTACTGAACATATATGTAGTCTTTCATCTTGCATACGTCAACTTGTATCAGAAACATATCTTCAAGTAAATCAAAATCTCTCTAATGCTAACGGAATTTGTCTCTCTTTGAGTTATTGGGGTTCCGGCAAGCCTTGGGCAAAGCGGGCGGCAACTTCCAA
>AWOL01S0007708.1:7676-18616 GCA_000715115.1 Nicotiana otophora
GACCAAACAAGCAACTCCGGAGCAAATGGAGTGCACCAATATATTTCGCTGAGTTGATCGCCTACTTGGAGGACTCTCGACCTGTCTATCGAGACCTGCGGGCATGAAACGCAGCGTCCCCAGACAAAAGAGATGTCAGTACAAATAATGTGTGAGTATCTAAGGAATAAAAATGAGTAAATAATAGACATGATAGAAATATGGAGTAAAAAACTTGACATATATGTCTGCATAGCTCTGTGAATCATTTCATTTTTTATAATGTCATGCATATGCGTATAAATGTCATACCATGCATAGGTATATGCGTTCATAACATTATCAAGCCTCTGAGGGCATCCTATCATATCATTTCGGCCACTGTGGGCAAATCATCAATGTATACCAGCTGATCAGGTGGTGGTGCGTATATAACGCCGTAATATTTTCTCATATCCCATATACTTATAATATACGTGTATATAACGCCTTCTGGTCATGGGTCAATGTACATGTATAAATGCATGAAATGCATAAGAAATACGTTAATAAGATTTCTCGAATATCATAAAATCAATATGCCTTTCGGACAAACTTTATCAAATACATATTTTTCTGAGACCCATGAATAGAGAATATAATAATAATTCATACGGGTAATCAAGAATATAGACACCCCTAGTATTTCTATGAATAGAGCCATTTATGAAAGTTGCGTATTTTGCTCGTTTCGTTTGTATCATTTGGATCATGCCAAAAAGAAAGAAAGGATGGCCTTAACATACCTGGACCGATTATCTTGACAATTCCTCAAACACACGTCTTTTGCGATGAAACACGTAACAGTGGATCGAGGTAGGGAAAAATCCGTATGATGTTCTTAAGAAGAATTGCACCGTACTCCCTTAAAATTTGCTAAATCTTACGTTCTTAAGACGCCATGAAATCTGGTTTAAAACTGATATATGTATCTCTCTTAACATGCCAAATCTCTCTTTAAATTGATATATGTTCTTAAGATGCCAATCTCACATTTTGAAGGAAATATTGAAGCAACTCACGTTGCTAAGATGATATGAAATTGGGTTGAATCTTTGCCGAATGTTGTCTAATTTTGATCATAATATTGTATAACCTTTCTTGCTAAAGTTCATCCGTAACTTTGAAGATGAAGTATCTTTATTTTTGTGAATTTTGTATTTGTGGGTGTGGCCCCACACTTTTGATGACCAAGCCTTTAAATATGACACCATTTCACTTAGCAAAAGAGTCACATTTTTTATTTGTGAGTCACTTTCATTTGCTGCCACGTTTGGGCACCTTAGGCTTATCCAAGATTCTTTAATCAACTTTGTTTTCCCTCACTAATCCAATAAATAACCAATTACTCACATAATTAAGAATTATCTCAAATTACTTAAAATAATATCCGCTTTTAACATACCTTATACACTTTACTATCATGATCATGTGGTACCTTGTATGACACTAGTCCATAAATATCGGGTATTTTAGCTCGGACCGTATTTTATCCCAACATGTCAAACTTTGACGAAAATTCATTTTCTTTGATTTGCTTACCCTCTCACCTTCACGAATTTACTCATCACTTGTTTGAAATAGCATAATGCTTATAATCTCAAAATAATCTCATTCCCGAACTTACGTCGATTAGCTTATGACGAAACTTTAACGTAAGAAAATGCGGAATGTAACATCTTATTTTCGAGCTTATATCAATTTACTTATGGCGTACTTCCACGTACAAAAAAATATGGGGTGTAACATGAGTGCCGTCTATGGATATTACCGACCGGCAATGCAGAAAACCATCAATTGCTGGTTTAAATGCCCATAACACATATTTGAATATATGTTCTGGTATTCCCGGACTCCGCTCAAGCTTCTATTCAACAACAGTCCCGGGGTTAAAGTGTTACACTGCAGCCATGTACTTGGGTAGAGATGCAAAGGACTTATCCCAGTTACCATAAACAATTTCAAATGCACGTTTGCGCCCGAGAAATGCCTTTCTTTTAGTAATGGTGCACCCATATTCCTGGTGGACGGATGTTATACACTCTTTGATCTTGTACCTTATGGACGCTTCAATGTGTGGAATGAAGACAAGAGAAATCAAGTCAACATTCAAGTTAAAATGATTCCTACTGAATGCGTCCATTTCACAATTGTGGGTGCCAATGTATTTACCCGCACCCTCATATTTGTTTTCTTCTTCCTCGCACGTAGCATCCAATTACAACCCGTAAACCATCTAAGACAGACTACCTTGTATACATCTGGAGATGACTCATGTACCGTAATCTCACGACACTCTTTTACGTTGTATATTAGCACCGCCTTGGTTAGGCGCGCTTTATCGAAAAAAAGTATGCCCTTTGACAGCACCGTTGCTCTAGATCATCCCACATTGCTGTCCGAATTTCGTCAATATCCCTTGTGAGAGAATTCACATCCGGCATACTTGGCAAATGATCAAGGTAGGGGATCTCCCTTGAATGAAACGGCACGTGGGACTCGTACACTATTGGTCTAACGGGGTGGGGGTGGACCATGCTCCCTCGTCAAATCAGGTCCGACATTCTCATCCTCCTCATCATCACCCCCATCAGGGAAGGGTGTGTCATCTCCAGACTCATCGGCATTGTTGTCATAATCACTATTCTTTTCCTGACTCTGTAAATCTGCCAGATCATGATTAAATATGTCGTCTTCGGGCAATTGAGTAAGGACAGGCAGGACCTTCAGGATGCTCATTTTCACTGCACAACCAACAGAATAATGAGTTACTCAAATTGATAAATACTTTACATATAGCTATATCATTTCACTTACAAATCGTAATGTGTTGACATCCCATGATGGACATTATCTTGTTGGTGATGACTCCCGGATGGACCACCATGATCCAACATACCAGAATTAGGCATATTTCAATTGGGCATTGGTTCATAACTTGTAAAATTCATATCTGGCCGGTACCCCCTGTGGAATATATGGGTGTTAATACAAATTCAATACAGCAATAATAAACATCGTAACACAAAGGAAAATTGAAGTTTACCACTCGTCTTGTGGGTTATGTAAACTATGAGAGAAATTATTTCCTCGCTCCTCATTCGCCCGTGGAGATAAGTTTAGATCAGGCCAAACTCTTTCAGTCAGAACCTGTTCGGCTAAAACTACTCTAAAATAACCACCCGATGACTGAAAGATATCCCTGCTTTGCGCAACCTCATTATTGCGAACGTCTTCAACCTTAACTTACATTTTCCAACATTTTTATCACAAGAAATTTTCGGTATTCATCCGGAGTCCTCAAAAAATCTCTCAGAGTTTCATCGTCCTCGATGTTAAACTCAGCATAACAAGCAACCCCTTGCGGAGTGACAGAATACGAATATCTTCCGGTTACTTTAAGGTTCACCGAACGTTTACTCGCACTCATTTTTTTAACATAACAACGATACCAATGTATCGTACTCCATTGTAAGTGGCAACTTAACATGATACTGTGGAGATAAACTATAGGTTATTGAGTTATTCGCCACCACAATCTCACCTCCCCCAATATAATAAAACCCTTATTCTTCGATCTTCAGACATTATGACAAAATGCAAAACAACTTAACGAAGAAATGTTTCAGAAGACTTGAGAATATTTGTGAATGAATTTTTAGAAAATCCTTAACCTCTTTAAATAAGGCAAAAACCAATCTGGGGTACATTTTTTTAGGTATAGCACTTTAAATAAGGGTGCTATACCCAGTTGAATTATTGTTATGTCAGTTAAGCCCATAAGAATTATTGGTGGGCCCACATAAGATATAGCGCCCTTTAAAAGGGCGTCATATATATTCTGATCACTATATTTTATTTTCACATATTTTGGTTCTTTGAGTAAAAAGGAATCACATTTTGATTCCGGACTCGAAATTAGTGTGATAAAAAAAGGTCAAAAAGTAAACTGGGGNAGCGTCATATATGTTCTGATCACTATATTTTATTTTCGCACATTTTGGTTCTTTGAGTAAAAAGTAATCACATTTTGATTCCGGACTCGAAATTAGTGTGATAAAAAAAGGTCAAAAAGTAAACTGGGGATCGGGGCGCAGAATAAGTGACATCATTCAATAAACATGAAAAGACAAAAGATATTTCTCGAACGAGCAGTTCATAACTTTATATGGTAAGCCGGTGCAATTTTAGTCACTCTTCTACAATGCAGATGATCTTTTTTTTAATGATCAAGGTGGTTATGTAAGTCCCTAAAATTTTAAACGTGCAATGTGACAGTAACATTATAGCCACACAAAACCAAATGATTTTCAGCTACAATTGTATAAAGCGAGTAAAACAAGTGTGTCAATAATCAATATAGACACAAAAACTAACGCTTCTTTCTTTCTCTAATTGTCACACTGCCTATTATTTATTTTTCTTTTCTTTCCTCATTCCCCAATAAAATTTCATGTACAAAATGAGATTGTTCATTTTTTAAAGATTTTTCCCTTGATTCCTACGACGTTAAGAATCCAAAGTATTCCGCGAGAGCCTGTAATATCTTATTCGCTTGGCCCAAGGCTAAGCAAGTTAGCATCATCAGGAAATTAATCATCCCAAGGAGACGCATTAAAGAATCTGCCGTAATTACTAAGCAAGATAATTAATTTTATAAATTGTTGTCAGGAATATGCTTTTATATTCTGAGCAGATAAAATTGAATATACTAGCAGTTAGCTGCAAAAATATGCACCATTGTTGACTGATTTCCACCCCCCCTACTTTTTGTTAATTATTGGGTCATTTTGTTCACGAATATAATAATATATTAATTGTTACACATAAATTGACTACTTTAAAAATATTTTCGTCATTGAATACTCTTATCCAGACATTGGCGATACACCAACTTTTAATCCACATCTACATTCGTAAAATGATACATAAGTTTAGAGTTTAATATTGAACTAACTTAGACAGGATTTTGTGTTTGCACTAATTATTAATAATGTAATTAAATATATACTAATACTACTATTAGTTACGAGAATCTTACGCAAGAATTATTTTTTAATGCAGCTAAGGCCTATGAGCGAAGAGAAAGAGTCAACTATTTGGATTTTGAGTAGTCAACAATTTCCAAAATTTGACCATAAATGGATAATGCCTAGACACCGTGGCATTCCAAAGCAGCATATTCGCCCTTAGACGCCAAATTTTTCTTCAATTGTCAAAAAACCCCTGGATCTCTCTCTATTTACTCCTTCACCCCCTCTAAGCCAACTCCTCACAGTGCTCTTAACTACCATTTGAGGGTAATACCGTCACTACACAAAACGTAAAACCCATTTTCGAGCCAATAAGGGCATGAAATTCCAGAAAAGCCCCCGTTAACCATAATAAATACCGGAGCACCAAGGTTAAAATTGTAAACGAACGTAGCTAAATCACTGTCGGGCCTGGTACAGTACACATATATATTGGAAAAACAAAAATTCGAGGTAAATTGTGAAAAAGCGAGGGGGCCGGAGGAGCCCGTTGTAAATTGGGAATTCTCCGGCGAGGGTTACAAATTCCGGTATCAAATTGACGGTTATAATCAATCGTTAAAGCCACTACTCTTTTTTTTTAATCATCCTTGTTGCAACGTAAGTTATAAATCTGCGATCTGTAAATTATTGAGTTCTGGGGTGGTCTTTTTTGTAGAATCTTCTAGATGTCTACACCGCCGAGGAAATTTTGGACCGGCTGGTCGCTGTCACCGAGGAGCGAACCGGCTGACAAGGGCAAAGGCGTTGCCTTTATGGGTACTGCTCAGAAAAGTTTGACGAGCCAAGATTATGGAAACATGGATCAGGAAGCACTAATTGGAGAGGTCTCCAAGCTTGAAAATGAGGTTAGCCAACTTAACCCCTCGTGTATTCCATAGCCTTTTTAATGAACTGTGAATTTGGCTGTAAAAACGATATTTGGAAATTCTGCGACTTTCGTCCTGCTACTGGGATTCAGTACATTAGTATTAGTAGAGCTGAAAGGTTCACTGTAGAGCATCAGATCATCATATGGGAAGACTATAATCATCCATCATAATTGCATAGTGATGTCTCTCGCTGAATATGAGTGGTTTATGGGCAACATTATTATAAAACTAGCAAGTTTGCAGCTTTAGAGCTGGATGAAGAGGGTATATCTTCTTGGGTTTCAATGCCTGGTGCTATGTAATTGTTTCCCTTGGATAGAGAGACTGCTTCACTTTGATAACAGAGAGATTGTTTCACTTGTATGTACACGTTACAAAATGGTACAATATTAATTGCCATGTATGTATGCAGATCAAAACCAACCTAACAATTATTCCATCTAATGCTTTGTGGCCATCATCTGGTTGAGACTTGAGAATGTTGTTTAAGCGGTCAATTTTACTTTTAGTGGGAAGAGGATAGCAAAACAAATTCCAAAGAATCAGTTTGATAGAAATTATACAACAATATAGAAGCTGTGATAATGTAAACTGTGTTTGCTTTAATCCAAATTCTGAGTGCAGAAACTTTTTGCGTAGGTTTAGTTTAAAAAAATATAGATCAATTTTCTGAACCCGGAAGCATTTTTTCTATTGATTGTTACCCTAACTTGCCTGCTCCCCTCAGCCTGCATAACCTGCCAAAATGAGAATAAATTAGAAGCTGTGGTTGGGGCCATAGACAAAACATAAAAAGTGCAAATGCTCACAACAGTATGCCAAAGCCACTTGTAGGGTAGAAGGAAGACTTATTGCTTCTTCTTTTTTGGATGTTTACGTTAGATTTTCTTAATATATCAGCTGCACAGTATACCTACTGAGAATGTTCAATTACGTCTACAAAGTTGTTTACTGCAATACTGCTGCATTTCTTCTGCAGCTTTTTTCCTACCAATACAGTATGGGCCTTCTACTGATCGAAAAGAAGGATTGGTCTTCTAAATTTGAAGAAATTAAGCAAGCCTTAGAAGAAGCAAATGGTGCTTATACAAGAGAACAAGCAGCTCATTCAATTGCTATATCTGAAATGGAGAAACGGGAAGAGAATTTAAGGAAGGCACTGGGAGTCGAGAAGCAATGTGTGCTAGAGGTACAAGTTCTACTTCTTTATTATTACTCAAAAAAGTTCCACTTCTTTATTAAGCATCCATAGGTTTTTACATTCATTGTTCTTTGAAGAAGTCAGCCACGTAAACTTGGTTCTTACTGTGTTTGTTGCTCTGGGGTATTTCATCAGGTTTGCCTGAAAACCTAAGAACTTAGTACCAGATTGACTCTCAACTTCCAAATTGTAAAAATTAAATTTGGGAGGGGAAATTCATAAAAGGTGATAGGAAAATTGATAGATTCTCAACAAATGGCATTCATAAAAGGAAGGCAAATATTGGATGCCATACTAATAGCCAATGGAGAAATAGACTCAAGACAAAAACAGAAGAAGCCTGGTATCCTTTGCAAGCTAGATATTGAGAAAGTATTTGACCATGTGAATTGGAATTTCTTACTAAACATGCTACAACAAATGGGATTTGGAGTGCAATGGATTAAATGGATGAAAATCTGTATATCTACTGTCAAATTCTCAGTCATTATTAATGGTTCTCCAGAAGAATTCTTTCCTACTCAGAGAGGTCTCAGGCAGGGTGATCCCTTGTCACCTTTTCTTTTCATAATAACCATGGAAGGTTTGAACAACATGATCAGAAAAGCCAAACTCAATGGGTGGATTAAAGGCTTTGAGGTAGCCATGAATGGACATAACAACCAGGAGATTACACAGCTTTAATATGCTGATGACACCTTGATCTTCTGTGATGCAGAAGCGGAACAACTAAGAGTTTTCAGGTTTATAGTGGTTTTTTTTTAAGGAATTTCTAGGCTACACATTAATTGGAGAAAGAGTCATCTCTTCCCGATCAATGAAGTAACAAACATGGAGTATTTGGCACTGATCCTGGGCGGAGAAGTGAGGACTCTCCCTACTACTTATCTGGGTATGCCACTGGTGGCCAAGTCAAAATCTACTGCAATATGGAACAATGTACTGGAGAAATGTGAGAAAAAGCTGTCAAGATGGAAATGTCAATATTTGATAATGGGAGGAAGGCTCACTCTGATTAACTCGATATTAGACTCACTGCCAACCTATATGATGTCCACTTTTCCCATTCCTGCGGGAGTCATTCAAAGGCTGGATAGCATAAGAAGGAATTTTTTGTGGCAAGGCAAAAAGAAAAAAAAAGTCATTCAAAGGCTGGATAGCATAACAAGGAATTTTTTGTGGCAAGGCAAAAAGGAAAAAAAATCCTATCACCTGGTCAAGTGGAAAGAGGTAACTCTCAGCAAAGCGCAAGGTGTATTGGGAATTAGAAACTTGAAGAATCACAGTAAAACCCTTAAACTAAAATGGCTATGGAGGTACTCTCAAGACCCTCAAAGTTCATGGAGCAAGGTAATCAAAGCCAAATATGAGGTAGAATACAACTGGATGACTAAACCAGTTAGCACAGCCTATGGAGTTAGTCTTTGGAGATCCATAAGGGTATTATGGCCAACTCTAAAAAACCAAGTCTCTATTAAAGTGCTAAATGGTAGCAGGACATCATTCTGGAATGACAATTGGCTGGGAAATGGAGCTCTGAAGGATCTATGCTCTGACATATATGCTCTAGCTCATCACCAACAGAGATCTATAGCTGAAATGTGGTCACCTCAAGGTTGGGAACTAATACTCAGAAGAGACTTGAATGATTGGGAGATAAATAGAATGATTTGAGTTCTACAAACAACTGGACAACTTCACAGGAATTCAGAATGGAGATACACATTGAGATGACAGGGACATAGCAGTGGAAAATTCAGTGTCAATGCAGCCTACAAAACGATAAACCAACCAATACCTCAAGTCATCAACTGGCCCTGGAAACATATTTGGAAGACCAAGATACCATATAAGGTTGCATGTTTCTCATGACTACTGGCAAAGGAAGTTGTGCTCACACATGAAAACTTAAACCAAAGGAAGTGGACTCTATGCTCAAGATGTTTTCTTTGTGAAAATGAAGTGGAAACAGTTGATCACCTATTTTTGCACTGTAGGATAACTGATCAGTTATGGAAGATCTTCATTAATCTCAGAGGCATAGCTTGGACAATGCCTAGAAAGATTACCGAAGCTCTCTTTAGTTGGGAAGCAGCTGGAGCTGGGGCAGACAACAAAAACAGATGGAGAATGGTCCCTGCTAGTATTTGGTGGACAATTTGGAAAGAAAGAAACTCTAGATGTTTCGAGAACAACAACAACACATTGCAAGAGATCAAACTTTATTAAGCTTTTTTGTTTTTGGTGCAACAAGATCTACCAAGAGGATACTATTTCTATCTTAGACACATTAGGTGCCTGTTAGACATGTAGACTGGTTTACTCTTTTTGCTCACTTGTATATATGGTTTCAGTACGACCCATGTACTGTTTTGTGTTTAATACACACAACATGTTACCTTCTAAAAAAAAAGAAATTTGGGAGGGGAGGTATATTGCCCGTCATGCATTGCATCTCATGTGCTATTTAGTACGCGCTAGTATTTTCGCTATGGACAAAGTAATAGTGATTTAGTGGCATAGATATTAAAAAACAATGATCTATAGCATGCATTATAATTTACATTTTGGGATCCTTGTCAGAAATAATAATAGTAATGATTGTAATTATGAGCTAACATATCTGCACTTTGCTTAGAGCTAACAGGTGTTTATATGGGATGTTATCTCGCAATTTCTTACCTGTTATATCAACTTCTATTTCGACTTCTAGAATGATCATGTGCATTTTAATCCTTGTTGAGACTTTTTTTACGAGTTGGGATAATCCCTGTCAGTAACAAAATATTTAACACTCCAGACTGAATGCGTGTCAATGGCTTGTAGGTAGTGGCTGATTTTCTGATAACTCATGCACTTTGTATGTTTAACTTGCTCAATTCTCCTATTTGAATGTGAAAAACTCTGGACTTCCTTCTAGTAATGCTCTTTGGTGACTAACGTCGTAATTGTTGGTGGGTGCAGCTCGAGAAGGAATTGCGTGAGATGCGCTCGGAGTATGCAGAGAGTAAATATACAGCTGATTCAAAATTGGCAGAGGCAAATGCATTGGCTGCTAGTGTTGAAGAGAAATCATTGGAGGTAGAAGCAAAGTTGCGTGCAGCGGATGCTAAGCTTGCTGAGGTGAACCAAAAGAGTTCTGCAGTAGAGAGGAAACTTAATGAAGTTGAGGCTCAAGAAAATGCGCTTCGAAGAGAACGGTCGTCTTTCAATGCAGAGTATGCTATTGGCTCCCAGGGATTCTTTCTTATCCCATATTTCTCCTCTAATTTGTTCCCATTTAAATTCACAGGCTGAATTGGTAAGAGTATGACGACCGCATTTAATTTTTGCTTGATAGTGACGTTGTTTCTTGTTGTCTCAGGCGTGAAGCTTTTAGGAATTATCTATCCAGACAAAGAGAAGACTTGCAGGAATGGGAAAGAAAACTACAGGCTGGAGAGGAGAGGTTGGCTGATGGCCGAAGATTGCTTAACCAAAGAGAGCAGCGAGCCAATGACACTGATAGAATTTTGATGCAAAAGGAAAATGACCTTGAAGATGACCAGAGGAAAATTGACGCCGCTAACTCAGTTTTGAGGAAGAAAGAAGATGATATGAGCAGCCGGATAAAAAACCTTACTCATAAGGAGAAGGTAAGTTTTCTTTGAGTTCTTCAATTGCCTAGCTGAGGTTATATTTACCACAAAGTTTTCCGCTTGATACAGGAACTCGAGGATGTGAGAAAGAGCCTGGAGATAAAAGAGAGGGAGTTGCTCGATCTACAGGAAAAGTTGAACTTTAAAGAGAGAGTGAGTACCTGGTCTCCCCCCCTCC
>AWOL01S0007708.1:19758-37968 GCA_000715115.1 Nicotiana otophora
CCCCCCGGGGGGTTTGTCTAGTGCAGATAAAAAAAGGGCAGCCTGGTGCTCTAAGCTCCCGCTATGCGCGGGTCCGGGGAAGGGCCGGACCACAAGGTGTCTAGTGCAGATGATTGAAATTAATGACCTTATTGATGAAAGATGGCCTCTGTTGTCTTGAGTTCATTTTAGTTTGGAAATTACTTATGACCACGAACCCATTAATCCAAGAAATTTCACCAGTCATTATCTTGTTTTTGTTGAAAATTTTCCATTATGAACCCATTCCAATTCTTTGAGTTGCCCTTTAAAGCTTCCTTCTGCTTTACGTTTTCTGTGGTTCAGTTTTCTGTTTTCCCTCCCTCTTCTTCCTTCAGAATCTTTTGAGGAAGAGAGTTACTTGAAAAAGAAAAATTATCTAAGTTACTATCAAGCTATGATATTTATCTTAGGCTTGCTCTTCTAATTGTAAACAGGAGGGAATTCAAAATCTAATGGA
The DNA here is from genome assembly GCA_000715115.1 of Nicotiana otophora. Lineage (NCBI taxonomy): Eukaryota > Viridiplantae > Streptophyta > Magnoliopsida > Solanales > Solanaceae > Nicotiana > Nicotiana otophora. The sequence continues at coordinate 20,237 of AWOL01S0007708.1, forward strand.
TGAACATCGAGGTATCCTGCATTCTAAGGAAGAAGAGTTTGAATTGGAACTGAGGCAAAGGCGGGCATCACTTGATGAGGAACTAAAAGGTAAGGTGCTTGAACTGGAAACGAAGGAAGCTGAAGTTGATCACATGGAAGAAAAGATTAAGAAACGAGAACAAGCCGTTGAAAAGAAGCTGGAGAAAGTCAAGGAGAAGGAGAAGGATCATGAGTTGAAGTTAAAATCATTGAAGGAAAGGGAGAAGTCTTTGAAAACTGAGGAGAAAATTTTGGAAACTGAAAGGAAACAGATAGTTTCTGAGAAGGAGAATTTGCTAGCTCTGATGGCTGAGCTTGAGAATGTAAGAGCTGACATCGGAAAGCAACAGGTCAAGATCAGTGAGGAAACAGAACAACTTAAAGTAACTGAAGATGAGAGGATGGAACATGCTCGCCTACAATCAGAACTGAAGCAGGAGATAGACAAGTGTAGACTCCTCCAAGAAAATCTATTGAAGGAAGCTGAGGATTTGAAGCAGGAAAAAGAAAGATTTGAGAAAGAATGGGAAGAACTGGATGAGAAAAGATCTGAGATCAAGATAGACTTGCAGGAACTTAATGAACAGAGAAAGAATTTCGAAAAACTGAAACGCACTGAAGAGGAAATGATAAGCAAGGAGAAGCTGGAAACAGAAAATTATGTTCAGAGGGAGTTGGAAGCCCTTAGAGTGGCAAGAGAAACATTTGAAGCTACCATGGATCATGAGAAGTCAATATTAGCAGAACAAACTCGAAGTGAAAAAAGCCAAATGCTTCATGCCTTTGAACGGCAAAAAAGAGAACTTGAAAGTGATATGCAGAGGAAGCAGGAGGAAAAGGACTCTGTACTGCATGTACGGGAGAAACTCTTTGAGGAAGAGAGGCAGAGGGAGCTCAGCAATATTGAGTATTTGAAGGAAGTCGCCCATAGAGAAATGGAAGAGATGAAATTAGAAAGAGTCAGTCTGGAGAAAGGAAAACAGGAAATTTCTGCTAACAAGGGGCTTCTTGAAGTACAACAGTTAGAGATGAAAAAGGATATTGATGTGCTTGTTGGCTTAAGCAGGAAGTTGAAGGATCAGAGATTAGCTTTTATTGAGGAAAGGGACAAGTTTATTGCTTTTGTCAAGCAGCAGAAAAGCTGCAGCTCATGCGGAGAAGGAATTCGTGTGATTGAGTTTTCTGACCTTCAAGCTCTCACTGAAGCGGAGAGTTTTGAGGCCCCTACTCTACCAAGTGTAGTGCAGGAATATCTACACGATGGTCAAAGAGGATCTTTGGAAAGGACTGGTGATGAGCTGTCCCCTGGTGCTCGTAATACAGGATCAATGGTTTCTGGTGGAACCATGTCCTGGCTTCGGAAGTGCACATCTAAGATTCTCAAATTCTCACCTAGCAAAAAGATTGAAAATGCTTCTTCTCATTGTCTGGTTGATGGATCTTCTGCATCAGAGAAGTGTGCAGACATATCACCAAATAAACTGTCAAACGAAGGAAATCACACGGATCTGGCTGTTTCCATGAATGTTCTTGATGATCAGAGGCTTCAACAGGGTGATCGCATTAGAGAGGTGAAAGTTGGCCAAGGCACTGTAGAAGACTCTCATCATGCCAGCGTGAAAATTGGTCAGCTTAGACCTGTGAAGAAAGGGCGTGGTAGAAGTAGTAAAACAGCAAAAGCTACAGATACAAGAATGGTTCTTGAAAAAGTTCCTAAAGAGGGTGAGAGTATGCACGCCAATGGAAGTTTGGAGACGTCAGTTAATATGAACGAGGAGAGCCAGAGAGAATCAGGTCTTTTGGGTGGAGCACCAAGAAATTCCAGAAAGCGTGGTCACATGCAAACATCACAAGAAATGGCTAGTGAGATCGATGGCAATAATAGTGAAGGACAGTCAGATAGTGTAGCCAGCAGTCGCAGGAAGAGGAGACAACAGGTTGCCCCCGGTGTGCAGGCTCATGCTGAAAGAAGATACAATCTCCGCCGACCTAGAAGGTAAGTTGTTTGAGTGCCTTTTTAATTGCTGAACTGGATTAGACTAGTTCTACTGCATAGCTAAAATGAGCTGCAATGTAAATAGGACCTTAAAACATTCTGGAACTTGTCTTAAGAATTACATGAAAATTGTTTTTCCCTCCATCCCCCCTAAAAATATATATGTTATCCTAGGACTAGGAGCCACTGCTTTCACATGCTCAAGAGACAATGTTGTTTAGACAATTTGTGGTGGTTGACTTGCGCTTTCTTTTATTCACAGTGCTGCACCAGCAACAGCCAATGGATCTTTGTCGGACCCAATTTCAAAATCTCAGGAAGAGAATTGGAACTCTAACGCTTCCCTGGTGACTCCTCTGGTTGACAACGGTGAAGATGATGGAAAATATAGAAATTTTGCTGCTGGTCATCCCACGGTAGCCGAGAGCCCTGTTAGTACTCTCCGTGCTCTCTCTCATCTGTGATGCACAATTTCTCACAATTGCGCACACATTCTCAAACTTCTTGGAATATGTTTCAGAAGTTCTTTATAATTACTCAAGTTGCTTTAGGTGGTATGCGCACATCATATTCTCTTTTATCCCTTGGCACACCTACTTCCACTGGATTTACTACGATTTTATGTTTGAAATCACTATTGTCCCCAAATGCATAGGTGTAGCTGTTAGTAGACTGGTAGTTTCATCCGTGATATATTTGTGATATATGTTTTTTGTAGCCAGCAGCTGCTATTAACATTCATTATATTTTTCTCCAGTTGAATGATACAGTAGACAACCAGGAAGGCAGTGCTAACATAGCAACTGAGCTGGTAGATGATACAGGTTTGAGCGACGAGGTAAATGAAACACCAAAACAGCCATCAGCTTATGATGTGAATGGAGATGGGGATGGGTGTGATGACAGTGATGGTGATGAGGGTGATGAGGAGGAAGAGATTGAACATCCCGGTGAAGTCTCTATAGGGAAGAAGCTTTGGACTTTCATCATCACATAGTGGAAATCTAAATGACTGTAGTTTGGTCGCACTTTTGAGGATAGCTTTCTTGGCATCTTGACTAGTATTTTGTTTCTTTTGCTACTTGTAGAGTAGTTTAATGCTTTCACGGTAATGTGCAGTGTTGTGTATCCTTCTCAAAATGTAGTCAGTAAGAAATCAGTTTAGGGTTGAATTTGATTGTTTATATAATGATGGTCGAAGTCGGGGTGCATTCATATTGGTTTAACGATTTTTAGTATCCATATGCTTGAGTCCCTTAGTTAACCATTGCAGCTGTAACACTAGAGTGCGCTTTCCTGTATCTATACCATTGAAATCCAAATACTAAATAAGTGGATAGTTTTTTTCTCTCTGTTTCATTTGCAATCTCTTTGTTGTTAGTTGTTACATTGTAGTACGCAAGTATGTGGTACCTTATAGTTCTTAGCTCTCACTTCTTTCCAAATGAGTGGGGGGAAGCCTGCTGTCAAATATGTACGCCGATTTGCCAATCTGTATCTCTCTCTTCTTCTTTTTTTTTTTTTTCTGAAATGGCCAACCTGCATCATTTTTATGCAGTGGATTTATGGGCAAAGGATTCTGCATCTAGTGAAGCATCCGAATCACATGTAGGGATGTTAACCGATTTAAGAATATATGCAACTACTGAATTCCTGATGCATGTTGACCAATACATGTAATACCAGCTTTTTCTAAACGCGGACTTAATAACTTACTCTTTCAAGTGGGGATACACGATAGATAAACAATTTTTACCAAAATGGGGGTCAAAAAAGAAGGGAAAAGAAGTCTATTCCTCAATCTCCGGCCAAGAGAGATACAATCTAATAAAGATCTGAATTATATGTTCGACAGGAAATTGTGCAACCGGAATGAAAGCTTGAACGACATCTAGTGATGCACCGATGTAACTACTCTTCAACTAAATTAACTACTTGTGCTGTGCTTATCTACAAAGACAACTACGCTTTGACTAAATTAACTCTTTGTACTATATTCATCTATAGAAATTTCTGCAGCTCCCACATAAGGGGCTATCTTGGGAGGCAAACTAAGTCCTAAATCATGTTACTCAACTACGATGGCAACTCTATGTACATTTCATGCTAACATATGTACTAGGATCTTGAAAAGGATTTGTGGCAATCTTCACAAAAACTTGGCCACGGCTGATGAGCTAGTGTCACTGTACATTAAATGACTATACACTTGTCGTCTTGTGATGAATATACATTAGGGTGATCATGGCAATGTAATTTCATGTAGACGCTAATCCCTTTCACCTCTTTGAAGCGATGAATTCGTTCCTACATACTTTTTAATGTCCCTGCATCATATTTGATAAAAGCGGAGTTACAGCAATTATGAAGCAAGAAATTTGAGGAACAAAAATTCAGGACTTAACATACATGCAACGGGGAACTCGGCAACTGAAATCCTGACATGCCTGTGAATGCCAATGCAGTAACGACCAGGTTTTGAAACAAAGTTCGCAACCCCCTGGAACTCTAACATTGCACCGACTTGCATGTTGAAAAAGTTTTCTAATTTTGAGGCATCCTGAGTACGAGCAGGGATTACTTGGGGTTGCACGGCATTGTGATGCATGCACCAGTACGCCCATTAATTTGACCTGCAGCACGAAATATCTCGTTAGATGACTTGAGCAATGCTGATCAGATTATTTCCATATTACAGTAAAAACTGTTCCACTTTATGCCGACACTCAAGATTCAGAACATATAATTTAAGTAGACCCTTCAAAAATTTTAAGAGTAAGGTAAATGAGCAGACACTAGACATCTAAAAACACTTAATAACATGATAAAACTAACTTGGCAGTTCTGTTTGTTATCACACAAATAAATGATATAGCAATGCGAACCTGCAATGGTCTTTGGCCCTCAAATTGCTCACTTCCACCGCCAGAGTCAGTTTCGGACGAGTGAATCTTCTTGTGGAGATGATACAATATCATCATTGAGGAATGCTTAGCACGACGGAGTGTGTCAAATTGATAGTGATTTTTCTGGCAGAAGCTCAAAAAAGAATGCCTATTCTCGAAAAGATCATTATCTATAATGGTATCTTGGTCCTCTGTATTAGCAGGTATATCGTCCACCACAACCTAGAAACAGCAATTTTGGAGAAAGTTTTGATGGTCAGAATGGTAGTGAGGTCGAAGTTATTCAACATACCATCCAATAAAATAAAGTGAAAGTGAGAAGAAAAGATTTATGTTTAAGTCCCAACATTTCTTTCATATCCATTCCACAAAGTTAGTGAAGAATTTTTAAGGAAAAAGAGAGTTCACCTCAGAAAGTAAATGCTTTTCTCCATTAATGGAAGTGTGTGTTTTCTGCTCACCAAAGTTTTCCTTCAAAGCAAGACACCTACAGTAAGAAGAAAATAAAATTCAAATTACAAAATATATGCAATATTAGTATTATGATTCTCACGGAAATAACCACAATTTCTACAACAAAAACGCAAGTTCACCGTTTTTACAAGTCTGTTTTACCAAGAGGGAGAAAGGTCAAGAGAGCAAATAGGATAAGTTAAAGGTAGTGAATTAGACTACTACAGATGTCATGAGAACCAAGAGCAGAGGGGATTGTATTGCTGACAGGAAAATTCACTTGGTTTTAAGTAATACAAGGTTCATCTAAATTTTGATATAATTGCGCAACTTTGCAGCTGGTAGATTAACCCATTGAAAAAAGAAAAAGCTGGAGTGTCATAGAAACTGATACTACATTACATCTCATGAATGAAGATATAACATATGAATGAAGATATAACATATTCCATATTTTTCATTTTACAATAAAAACATGCTAAAAACATAGGTACAATGACCTAATATCTATTTCCATTTTCTTTTCAATGACAAAAGAAACAATATGTACCAAGTCAATTATCGGTCAATGTTTAGAGGAGAATTTCAATTAACACATACGCAGAAAAATTCATTCTACACAAGGATGACTTGCAAATCTATAGTTATCACTACTTTTTAAACCCAAAGCTCCAAAGGCACTAGGCACACTCAATCCACAGAAAGATACATTTACTGTATGATATACTAATATCATGCAGGATGAATCCCCAAGGTAAGATACCCCAAAGAACTCTACTTCCAAAGACACCTATTATTGACTGGAGAAAGGGTGTAAAGAGCTGAAAGGCTCATATACCTTGTTTAAAAGGAGGTGTAGGGGGCAACGTGAAAGTGGAGAAATTTTTTATGACTTAAAATCAGATGTCAACCTCCCTCTGTAAGAAAAGGAAGAAGTTTTATCTTCCTTTCTAGTTGTCCTAAGCAGCATAATATGAGTATTAACATATGCCTTAGGATGATGTAAAATATCAATCAGCCCTCATCTTTCCCCAAACTAAACATAGATTAAAAGAAACCTCTTCAATGAACAAAGAGACAGCGAAGGGGAGAAACAAAAGACGTGGAAATATCACCTTGCACATATATGGAAGTTTCTGCACTGGTAACAAAACCATCGACTTCCTGATAATATTGCTTCATGGCAGTTCGTGCACACAACATGCAAGTTTACAATGATGAAATCTTCTTTCACAGGTAAGATAGTTTGCCCCAGCTGTCAATTCAAATAAATGAAATACTCAAGTTAATAATACATTCTGCTATTCGAAAGCACCTGGGTTTTTCAGCTGAATGCAAACAGACGCAGAGAGATACAAATACACACACACACACGCTCACACATGTATATCACACATTTATCTTAGCATGTCTCATCAATCACCTAGTGTGAAAGTTAAAGACATTACATATACCAGGCATAAGGATGTAAACTATAAGTCTCATCTAAAGTTACATTTTTAGTTTGTTGTCTACAAATTCAGACAATGAGATTGATTTTATTAACGCCACCATTCATTCTAGATATGAAAAGTTGTGTTTTCTGTAACTGCAAAATTGTAAGATGTTCATCAGATTCCGCAACCATCCCAGATGATACTTAAGGTTTTTCCTAATGCTCCGTCCCATTTTATGTGACGGTGTTCGCCTAGAAATGAAATTTAAGATGTCAATTTGACTTGTCTATTATATTTACAGCATTGAGAAAAAATATTTAAGTAATGATTAAAATGTTAGTTCGATAAAAAAACATCACATCAAAGTTTAATATTAAGTAAACCTGAAACTTGTTAAAGTCATATAGAAAAATATTTTCAGTTGAATGGGTCAACAATTTTAGCGGAACCTTTCAAGTATTTTGGGACGACCCAAAATGGAAAGAGTACCATATAAATTGAGAATGGAGAGAGTAGTATATAAGTACTTTTTAAAAGAAAGATATTCTAAAAAAGAAGAAAGTTCATAAAACCTCCTTGTGCTTCCTTCTTTCTTTGCATATTCCTGATTGTTCATCTCTTTTCTCCTTTTATACTTACTTTTTCCATTTTCTTCAGCCCAATCTTTTGTAGTCTTCCACAGTAATAAGAATTAGGTGGTGAATCTCTTATCTAGTGCAACCTATTTCTTTCTATTAAACTTATTTCAGAACTAATACCAAAAGAAGGGGAAAGTTCTTTCAGGTGAAGTATGCAAACTGAGGACATAACTCAATGAAACTATACCTTTTGCATAACTAGAATGTCTTTAGTTGCATCAGCAGAAAGATGGTTATGTCCAATTGCTTTTAGCGCCCTCTTTGTCATTAGCTTTTTCACTTTGTTTGGTGAATCACCTCTGCTCTCTTTTTCAATAGTCCTAATTAAATCTTCTGCAGCACCTGACCAATAGTCTCCATCGAAATATGGCAAATGGGCCGCACTTATCCTGGCATTATTCCTTGCACTCGGAACAAAAAAGTGGTCATATAAATTAGTATAGTTCACCACGATATCCTCTTCAGATGCTTTCCTTAACATTGACCTATACCTGCAGCCCAAAAGACAGAATCCATTCAATTCAAATAAACATACTGTACGGCTAAAGAGACTTGACCTGTCCAAGAAGAACCCTTGAAACCTCTTTGGTGAGTATTGAAAGCTTGGCGCTAATTTTCTCTTTGTAATTTTAAAAAGATTGATCAGATTAGAAGGAAATTTAAGCAAAAGATGGAGAAAGAGAACAATTTAACTCGAATGGGAAAAGGTGACTCCCAGTAGAAGCGGAACTGGGCGCAAGAGAACGTGACGGTCCCGATAAAGCACTATTTTGGAAGGGATTGTGGAGTTGAAAGAAAATCATAGTAGACAAACTAGTCGAAAGGAGAGTTGGTTCAACAGGTCACAACTTTCTAAGAAGCCACTTTCTGGAGAGACATCAGGATTAAGTGGATTTAAGGGAAAATTTGGTTCTGCAGGATATTGGGACAAACTCGAAGAAATGAAAGTGGCAAAGCTTCACAATTATGCCTTCATGCCCCAATGTGGACAGTTTGGAGGTAGTGAAACAAAAGAGCTTTGAAGGAATGAAGAGAGCTTGCTTCCCCATTTAGAGAGGTTTGTTAGATTTTGTACATTTTTGGAGTTGATAGGACATCCCACTAATATGGATATGATGAGCTTCCGGATTAGAGGGGGATCTTCATAAGTCTTACGACGAATTTGACTGGCAGGTTAAATGGCACAGAGAAGAGAATTCATTAGCTTGTTATTTAGTATGAATCAGTGAAATGACAGAATCCATAAAGATCATTCAACAGGCTTTGAAAGGAATTCAAGGAGGGCCTTAATAGAATTCAGAAATCCAATGTTTTGACAGATTAGAAGTTCATGAATGGAATGATTTTGTATATTGTTTTATTAGTTAAAAAATTTCTCGAACTTCTGAAGTGTTGATGAACAAACTTTGTGCGCCAGTAGAGGAACTTCACGGCTGGATTTACTTTTTTAAGCCTTGAAATCAGGAAATTGATAAATGTAAGAACTTGTTCCTTTTTGCTATCAAAATTACAAAGAACAATGCCCATATGTTCATGCCATATCTAAGAAATAAACCAAAGCATGAGAATGTCGAAAAATTGCAACAGAAAAGGGGAGCCAGGAATGATGAGGAAAGAAAACTGGAGAGGAGCGATAGAGAGATGCATACCACCGCCGAAGTTGGTCTGGTTTTGGTGTTTTCTGAGATTCTGGATGGCAATACAAGATGTAGTCTTCACTTTTTACAGGTGGGCAAGCCCATATATAGCATGTTGTAAAACCTCGTTTCTTGCAGTAATCCAGGTATCCAATCTGATATGATAACCAAGAGAAAGCAAATATCTAATTACTCCTGTGATTCAACCAATATAATTAAGAATCTATATTAACTATAAAAGAAGGGTTCTATTTTGCACTTGCCAGTATTTCATGGTAGACAGACGTACGAAGAGCTTCCCCTTTCACAGTTTCTATCTCAGGTATAAAGTACTTGATAGAATCAAGATATGATATATAGACACAGCGTTTATTCGGAGGAGCACATTCTGATCCAAACTCCTGGACATACATCCCGAAGAGGCAAACATCTGCTCCTTCGATATTCTGAAACAGTAGAATCACCTATTTGGGCATTATGTCAGATTCAACTCCAAAAGATTATACAGCATTTTCTAAACGTATGCAGGACAAAAGAAAATGGTGTGGACCAGAAAAAGTGTCAAGGAGTTTCATACTCCATAAATTCATAAACCAGGAAGTGTTATTGCAAATATCAAGCTAACATAAAACTTTGAGTACATTCAGACCAAACAATTCGAATGGAGGTTATAGTTTCAAGAGGGGAACCTTACATTTTAAAGTCATATCAAGAAAGAATGCTAAAGTTCACTTATCTCACCTTTGATTTGTACTGGAACTCCATTGGATAATTTTCATTGTGAAAGAGATTCAAAAATTGCTGCTTCACTTTCAACTTTTTGTTGGTCGACAATACCACTCTGACAATTAGATCTGTTGCACCAAGTATCTGACAATAGGTAAATATCAGAAAAGTGCTAGTTTTGTATGTTTTCCGCTTCGCTTCAGATAATTAATAATTCAAGTAGCTTGTAAGGATAAAAAAAACACCTTAATGAATCATTGGACTTGAATGTTTGTTGGAAACAAACTACATCCAGCCTATTTAATTCGCTTACCTCATCAGCATCTTGTCCTGACAATTTTGCCCTCTCCTCTCTCTCTAGCTTGAGGCACCTGAACAATCTGTGCTCTATGTGATCACTGAGCATAGTCCTTGGAAGATCTTGGGCTCCAAGAGTAGCAGGTAAAGGCACACGCTCTCCTGCTTCTATCTCCTCTAAGCAGCAAAATGGACATATGTACTTTGCTTGTCCTTCTAGATCTTTTTTAGCATTGTAGAGAGCACATATTTGATGCTGCCAGCACTCGCATTTATCACATTGTACCCACTACGAATAAACCAATGAGATAAAATTAAACAACAATAGAAAATCAAATACTAACACTTGAAACAAAAAGATATACTTTTACTAAACTAACCGATTCTTCGTTTTGCTCACTATTTTTTGCCTTTTGAAACTTCTGTTTGCTAATTAATAGTCCTTGGGATGAGACATTATCGCCACGAGACTCCCTAAAACATCTTGTACAAAAGCAATGTCGTGCACTGGCTTTGTCCACAGTCCAATAATATACCAAGTTGCGCTTGATACGAGCACAACATGATGAGCAATATATAGGTACCGGGACAAAAGCAAGCCGATCTGTGCCACATAACTGGCATATATTCTCACAGACAGAATGTAGTATCATATTTCCAGTTGATCCCTACACAAAAATGTAAGAGATAACTGGTTATCTAGCTAACTAACAAGCCAGCATAAGTACATGAAGTGCCTCCACAGAAACACTAGCACATAAAAAATAAAACAGTAAAGATAAATAGAAATAAAAGAACTGCTGGAAATAAAGAAGACGGAAAAGGAATTAAGGAGCTTAACACATATACCTGGATCCTAATGCATGAACTTCAATAAGTTTCAAAAGAACTAATTATGTTTCTGCAAGCTCCAAAATGTGTGTAATCTTTTAATCCCCTATCCCCAAACTGAACAAAATAGCAGAGTATCCCTATTTCTAACTCTTTTTTTTCTTCAAAGATATGTGTCTCGCTAAGGAGGACTACTCCATTAATTTAATAGGATATAGCCAAAAGCAGAACATATTTTCATTGTATGATTTGCATGTAATAAGAAATGCCTTTAGGTTATGCTCCTTTCACTTAGCTAACTCTGCAGTATGTGCTAGCGTAAGTTTGGAAACTTAAAGCCCGAGGAAGTTTGTGAAATCACTTAAGTATAAACGTGAGACCCTGCTACCTAACCTTCTTGACATATCTCTATCAATCTGCTTTACCATTTAACAAAAACAATAGTAATAGGTACTCCTAATTCATTATTGATACCTTATAACAGCCACAATAAGAGCAACGGCATGAAAGAGAACAAGCCATTATACATAAATTGTACCATTAAATATCAACTCAAAGTAACAAGCAGAAGAAAATTCAAAAAATTTCTACCCAATAGTCAGACCAGCTCAATCTATAACCTAGAATTTCATTACTCAAAGTGTCCATTTGATCTAGAGAAAAACATTGAGCAAATATGGAGGTCAGGTTATATTTCATACCTGATTAGTCTGACTGAGGCTGTAGACATGATTCTTCAACTGCTCATCCGTGAAAAAGTCCGTCAATGAAACACTCAGCCTCTCTGAGTCTTCTGTACTTGACCTCATTCCCATCTGGCACTTAACTTTTGGTTCAATCAAATCGCTTCGTGTTGCTGAAGTGATCTGGTTATACTTGGATGTTTGTTGTATCTCCTCTCGTTGATCATCAGCGGGCTCTACATGACGAAAAGACGACCTATCTAAGCTCTTTTCGGGAGAATTGTCAATTTCACTATTTTCAGTTCCACTACTGCATGTATGCTCTATCTTCTGCAGTTCACAATCATTATTGAGCTCTGTATAGGAAAAATAATAACCATTGTCAACCCCCAACATGTCGACTCTGGCAAGATTACAAGATCCGCCAGCCATATTGCTGTCCTCCACACAGCTTGCAATTTTGTTACTGATCTCTGTCTTATTCCTTTTGCTGCATGTAGGACCTTCAGAGCACTGTCCTAATGATAAATGTTTAGCAACCGGAGACTGCTGATTTCCAGAACCAGCATCAGCATTGAAAGGCCCAAAATGAAGCACAGGGATATTTTTCTCTCTCTTCCGCTTTGATGGAGGTAAAACAGCTTCATTGATATAAGAGCTATAGCCATTACATTCCTCATCACAGCCAGACCCATTTGAAGAACCACTGTGGAGTTGATGAAAATCTCGTTGCTGAATACTAGGTAACTGCTCTGGGAAAAGCTGGAATACATTGGGTAAAATCGACCTTTGTCTTGATAAATTAATCATAGAAGCGTCTTGCTCCACCAAGCACCCATGTGATCTCGGATTAGGCAGCTGATAAGATATTGCAGCTGACAAAGTGTTGTCTTCAGAAGACTTAACATCCGGTTGTGAAGTCCAACGATTCAGATGAGACAACGCTACACTTTGTCCATGTGATGCTGGAACATTCTCATGATATATATTCTGATTACTTTCCGAATATCCTCCATAGTTTCTGAGATTGAATTCAACTGACCAAATCAAGCAAAAAGGCAAGTGTAATAAGTGACTAAACAAAAAAGGAAAACAAAAACTAAAAGTCATGGAGAATGTTAGATTAAATCTCCGAACAGGAGCAGATCATCAAATTACAAGGTGGGCTTCAAATCAACATAGCACGCTGCAAGCGACCTGATCAAACTAACTAGAATTTGATTCAGCTTGCTATTTCCCTGGCTGAAACTGAGCTTAAACCCTGCTTGAGAAGAGAGTTCAAGCTGGCACCCAGCCCCAACAGTACTTCAGTTTTTCTTTCGAATTTTTAATATTTACAAGTGCTAATTAGTCAACCCCTATGTTCTTAAAGTACTATATTTCCGTCGAAAATGAAAATGTTTACACCTCTATTTCGCCCTTTTCTTGGTTTTTTTGAGTATAAAAACTCGGTAATGAAGGATAGCAAATTTTCATCTTGCAACCTCAAATTCCACTTGGCGTAAAGTTCAAGGTGTCATGCTCTGCAAGTAGAAGATGATAAACACATGCAACTACCTCTAACAACCAATACCATTCCGGGATTTCTCCCAAAAAGTTACTCCCTCCGTCCCATTTTATGCGGCATAATTTGACCTGGAAGAGCTATTAAACTGAGGGCTGAAAATCTATTGGATTATAATTGAAGTAGGTCCAAAGTTGATAATAAAGTTATAGCTAATAAATAGTAGATTTTTTTTGAAAAGTAATAGCTGATAAATATTAACTTTCAATAGTATAAAATGGGTCTAATCTAAAGAACTTAATCTTTTGACAAAGACGAAATTCCAATAGTATAAAAAGTGGGTTCTAAATGCATCTTTTTCGGTGACGATATATCAAAAAGTACTGAAGAGTTTAGAGATAGGAAAAAGGAACAGAGTTCCGGATTAAAGTGGAAAGCAGAAAAAAGTAAAATGGAAAAGAGGGCAGGGATAGTAAGAGAATGAGAAAAGCAATAAAAGGTTGTAGACCATTCAGAAAATGATAGAGGTTATCACTGCATTCATTTATCCATATTAACGATTTCCATAAGAAGATTTAGGAATTAATACATTCCAAGACTTGATCATAATAAATAGAAATCTTACCTTCATCAGAACACTGAGGCTTAATTGAACTTTCCGATATTGACTCAGAGATACTCAGCAAACTGCTATCTGAATACATTAGTCCATCTTCATAAGGCTCCTTATTGGCATTCCATTCTCCATCAGAGCATACAGTAACAGATGAGAATGGTTCAGGAGAATCAACAATCTCTTGAGGAACATGTGACACACTGACTGGGGAAAGTACATCTCCCAATTCACTGGGCTTATTAGCTGAGGATCCTGTATTAAAAGTAATACCTTAGAATTTAAAATTGTAAAGCATTAAGTGTCACATTTAACTCTGTGTGTGTGTGAGAGAGAGAGAGAGAGAGAGAGAGATCCATGCCAGGGTGCAAAGCTACTTGCCACTTTCAAAACAACAAAGTTGTCAAAAACTCACCTGTTTGGAGCATGCTGTAATTCATACAAGAAGCTGTTGAGAGATCACGCTGTGCAGATTGCAATTTTGAGCTGCAAAGAAGAGGTGAATCACCCAGGTCTATTGTATGGGAAATGGGTGTCAAGTTGGACGAAAGAAAGTCCCTTGCTTCATCCTGCCATGGTTGCGGATAATATGCTTGTTGCTGGATTAGGTTTTGATATTCACATGAAAGTATCTCCTTCAACACATGATCCTGCTGTTCTAACTCAAAACAAATGAGCTCATCTCTATAAAGCAGTTCTCAGACTAAAATTAAACATCAGTCAACCAACAAAAGTGAACTCTTAGCTGGTAATGGAAAATTCGTTCAGAAAGCATTGGACTATGAACAGATCCTCATTTAAATTTAAAAAATAAAAATAAAAAATAAAAAACATGGGACCAGAGAATTTGACATGTTTCTCGGGCTAAAAGAGAAATAACCACCAAAGAAACAGACCTTACAAACAGCATCTACTGATGGATGACTTCTCAAGTCAGCCAAATTGTTGACCATATGCTTGCCCACGTCCGAATTCTTTGTCGACACAAAACTCTTGCTGCAAAATAAAATCGTTTAAAATTAAGAAAGCATAACATTCACATGAAGTCATACGTCCAAGTTTTAACAACTCTATCCATGGAAAGACAAAAAAGTATTCAGAACTTACATTCTATTTCCAATCAATCCACTCACAGGAGCCCTTCTTTGATCGCTGGTCCATTCAATCTGATTAAAATCTTGTTTCTCACAGGAATGTTGTCGTGAACCAGTGTTACTAAGCCGCAGGATATCTGATGCTTCCTGGAACAAATAGGTTCCTCCAGAATTAGAGGGTATCCAAACGTTGAATCCGTTCAAATTCATCTCGCTTTCTACACATTCCTCCTGCAATGAAAATTGAAAAGCCAACAAGATTTAGGGGCTTCAACCCGTATCAGCTGACACAAATGCGTTTCTAGTTACTTGCAGAAGTGATACTGACGCTAATGTGAGTCAAAAAAATTTGGTTCAAATGCTGTGGCAGCAGCAGATTCAAGAAAGAAAGAGATCGCATTATTCCATAAAACTATTATATACACATACATACACACACGCACGCGCGCAAAAATATATATATATATATATATATATATATATATATATATATATATATATTTATGTATTTCAGGTGATCAAAGCACTTCAATTTATTTTCTTCTTCTTTTTTCTTTTAGGGTTGGAGAAGGGGAAGTGAAGCTTGTTTTCATTAACAAACATCCTATATATGGTTTTCATTGGAAGTACTCTCTCTTGTTTAAATAGTCATCCCCTCACCACCCTGAGAAAGGGGGTTGTGGCAATCACGCGAAATTCTCTTCGACAACTATGGTGAGATTGCCTTAAACAGTCTCCATCAAATAAAAGATTCATGGACTAACAAAGACTAATTGTTACAAAAAGAGAGTAATTACACGTAGAACTTACCAACTAACTTCAATGTTATTTATCTACACAACTTGAGCAGTGCAAGGAATTAGTAGCATCCATTACATTATACAACTAATTGCCAAGATAAGTTATTCAAGCAAAAGAAAGATTAAAAAGGCAGAAAACAGCCTTTCAAAAAAATCACTAAGTCTAATAATCAATCCTATTCTGTGATTGCAATGCTGATCATTGATCAACGTTGCATGCCATTGCATAATCCAACAAAGGTTTTTATAATTAATTGACTCTTACTACTCACATGCAAATTATTCTACCATCAAAATTCAAGCTATTAACACATGTGAAGTAAATAAGAACGTAAATTGACATATAAAGTTACCGAAGAAACTATGATATCCAAACACAGCATTAGAATTTAATTCACAAAAATTATTGCTTTACTATCATAATTGTTACAGATTAGATAAGGTTTTTGGTATAATTAGAGAGAAGGAAAATATATAGAATGAAAGAGGAACTTACAATTTGATTCCTTCGGAGAAAAATAGAAGGTTTGTTCGCGGTAGACAAAAGGGAGGGTAATAGCGCGGCAAGGAGTATTGGCAAGAATTTGAGGCTGAAACGGATACGGATTCCGGATTCGAATTTGGGTAGTATTCGGATTTCAGTTATTTAGCTGATTTTCTCAGATAACTCGTTTTGAGGCCACTATTTATTTCGTACCCTATTTTAAAAGCTTTGCAAATATAACACCTTCACTTCACAACCGGAAGAATAAAAAAGTTTGGTCTAACATTTGGTCATTAGTTTTTATATGTAGTTCAGTCTCTTCTACGACTTCATACCATTGGTCTGGAGTTTCTAATGAAGTTGTGTGAAATCTTCTGGACAACTTTACACTAAGTGGTACAAAGTTTGATCATAAATTTTTTTATAAGTAGTTTAATTCTTACAACTTCAAACCATTGGTTGCAAGACATTCCTAATAATTGTGGTCTAAAATTTGATCATAATTTTTTCTAAAATACTTTTTTTTTGTCTTTTTAATTTTAGACCATGGGTTTAGAAATCATGTTCCGTATTATATCAGTTCCCTTGAACTCGACTTATTTATTACTTTTACTTCATCGAGTTTCAGTGATGCCAAGACCAACAGTAGGTTGATCAAGTAAACAAGCCAACATAATGTACACCTTGCGTAATACTTGATGGGTCAATGAAATCCATGATTGTTTCTAACAACCATTTGACCAAAAATATGGCTCTTGGTTAAAATAATTAAATTTATGTAATTATAGGTCAAATTTAGTTAACAATAATATTTTTAGATGTAGCTTCCAAGGGTGCAATAAACATTAGATGGATTTTGTCAAATAGTGATAACAATATGCAATAATTATTCCAAAAAGCATGAGTAATAATGTAGCATTTAATAGCAATGAATAACAATAAATAGCATTTAAGTAAATAAGAGGAATAATCTATATATATATATATATAATTGAGGGTCATTACCCTGTGACGTGGCACGCTCTACAATCAGGAAGTTAAATTATCTTTTTCTTCAAAATACTGATATTTCCTTAGTTTTTCATTTACTTTATTTAGTAAAACGTCAAACCGTTCTAACTTCTCATGTCTCCACTATTTTAACTTTCCCATCCCATTTAGTTACTGTTGTTGTGACTCGCAGCATTATAACTGTTGAAGAGTTTCTCTGTTTGCCTTCAACAGAAGTTTGTCTTCTTTGATTTCAATGGAAGTCTTAGCGTGGCTTCTCTCTTTCATCACATTATGCCAATAATCATATCATGTTCTCTCTCAAAGGCTTTGTCTGTTACACATCAGAGCGTCAAATGTGCCCTTATTCCGTATCTTATAATGCATGTGCAACTGTCCGAGAGAGGTTGAAGTGTATAATGGCAATTCCCACTTCTAATCTTTCTTTGATTCGATTCCTTCTGCTTCTTCAATTGTTGGTTGCATGCACTGTGCTTCTAACTTCTGCCAAATTGTGAACGGTAATGACTCATTATTGTAGTTCTCTTTTAAGAATGTCTTCTTTTCCCTTAATTTTAGGTGTTTGATATTGACAATGTCTTCTTTATTCGTTACGATGGACTA
>AWOL01S0007717.1:4620-26602 GCA_000715115.1 Nicotiana otophora
CGGTGGTAAATGCATGACTGCCCGACCGGCTTTAGCTCGGTGGTAAATGTGTAACTTCCCAACTGATCGTAGCTCAGTGGTAAATACATGACTGCTCGATTGGTCGTAGCTCGGTGGTAAATATGTATGCATGTCTGCCTAACCGGCCGTATCACGGTGGTAAATGCATAAAGATGCATGTATCATTATATTATAAACATTAACATCTTTATCATATACCTCAATAGTGACTCAGGAACGTACTTAGATATACTTTATATTACATTTCATAGGAATGAATAATGTAGATATCTTTAACTGCTAAGAGTAGAACCATTTATGGAATAACATTATGTTTACTTATCGTTACTTCGATCATGCCAAAAGAAAAGGAGTGATATCCTTAACATAAAAGAGCCGATTCTCTTGACAATCCCTTTAACATACACTATCGCGATGAAACACGTAACGACAAAATCGAAATAGGAAAAACTTCGTATGATATTGTTGAGAAAGATTGCACCGTACACCCTTAGAATCGCAAATCTCACGCTTCGAAGTTTTAAGTGAATTGATTAAGCTCCATCGTCACTTTGCAAATCTTAGCATCACACTTTAAAACTTATAAATAATATTACTAATTAAGAATGGGATGTTGTTCTCTACAAGAAAGGAAAACGAATATGGCCGTACCATTTTTTTGCTTTCTTGATAACACTCTTCAAACAAATGAGAAAAGATGCTTATCTCTTTAAATGTTGCCACCTTGCAAAGTGATTTAAGAGTCACTAAATGGATGATATGTTGCTACCATGTTGGAGACTATTCAACCTTACCCAATTATACTAATTAAATAGTTAATCTCCCACTAAAATTACTAGTTACCCAATTATCTACATAATTAGGAAGTATCTCAAATTACTTAAAATACTACTCACTTTTAACACACTTTATATACCATACTATCATGGTCTTGTGGTACTTTATATGGTACTAGTCTATAAATGTGGGGTATTATAGCTTGAACCGTATTTTATCCCCAAATTGTCAAACTTCGACGGAACTCATTTTCTTTGATTCGCTTACCCTCTCACCTTCACGAAATTACTTATCACTTGTTTGAAATATCATAAATACTTATAATCTCAAAAATAGTCTTGTTCTCATCCTAAAGTACTACTATTAAAATATTAAAATATTAATAAATTATGGTACCATATAAATCAATACATACACTATTATTTCATTAAAACATCCATGTAAAAATACATATATTTTCTCAACTTCTAATTTTCCTAATCTCATATAAATAGTACAAATTTCCGTATGCTTACTTCTTAAAATGGTAAAATATAACCTTCGTATTTGTGAGAAAATAATTTCTATCTTTACATTAAACACAATCTCATAAACTTTCTCATATTATGTGTATAATTTAAAGCATGTTCGAAAGTAGTAATATTAATAATTATATAAAATCATATTTTTCAAACCTTTTCTTTTTTTCAAGAATGTTCCATTCAAAATACTATGTCAAATGTATATAAGGTATCAAGGTTATTGAATTTATAGGGTCTTACAATAACATAATCACAAATCCTTTATAACCTCGTGAATGGTCTTAATCCCTTCAAGCTCATATGGATTACTACGACTCATCCTAGTATTAAAGTACGGGATATAAAAATCACAGTGATCCATCCCATGTGTTAGATTTCAACTCCGTCCAATTGGACAAGGAGTTGACTTATAATGAGGAGCTAGTGACCATTCTAGCCCGGCATGTCCGGAAGTTGAGGTCTAGGAGTTATCGTTCAGTTAGAGTTAAGTGGAGAGGTCAACCGATTGAGGAAGCCACATGGGAGTCCGACATGCGGAGTAGATACCCACACCTTTTTCACTAGTTCAGGTACCTTTCTATGTCCGTTCGAGGACGAGCATTGTTTTAGAGGTGGAGAATGTGATGATCCGAAGGTCATTTTGAGTTTTAGCCTATATTTTTGTGTTATGAGGCCTTGAATAGTATTGTTTAGCACTTCTCGATTTGCGTGCACAATCCGTGTCCTTTTCCAAAAATGTTTTATGTGAAAAATTGAAGAAAATGTGAATTTTATCCTTTAAAATGATTTGAGCTGACTATGGTCAACATTTTGTATAAACGGACTCGAATCAGTATTTTGATCGTTCCAGTGGGTCTGTATCGTGATTTGGGACTTAGGCGTATGCCCGCAATTGAATTCAGAAGTCCCTTACTTGATTTAACGCGACTTATTGAAAACTAGTAATTTGAAGGTTTAAAGAATTCCTAAATTTGACCATAGCTTGACTTTGTTGCTACCTGGTTCGGATTTTGGTTTCAGAGCTTGATATAGGTTCATTTCACTTTTGATGAATTGTTTGCAAAAGTTGGTGCAAAAGAAAATTGATTTGGCGTGATTTGGACGTCCGATTGTAAATTTGAAAGTTCTTAAATTTCTTTGAAAATTTCATGCATTTTGATGTCCGATTCATTGTTCTAGGTGTTATTTTAGTGCTTTGATCACGTGAACGAGTTCATAATTACACTTGTGTGCATGTTTAGTTTGGAGCCCGAGGGGCTCGGGTGAGTTTCGGATAGGCTACTGATTGATTTTTGGACTTTGGAGATAACTCGTGCACTTCTTTTGCTGGTGCTCTGCTGCAGATCTCGCATTTGCGAGGTCTGGCTCTCAATTGCGAGCCTCACGTTTACGAAGAAGTGTTCGCATTTGCGAGCATGGGCTGGATTGAGTGGTTTCACATTTGCAAGGATTATGTTTGCATTTGCGAACGGTCAGTGATCGCAATTGTGATCGCAAAGTCGCATTTGCGACTCGGTGGTCCTTGAGCTATCTTCGCATTTGCGAAGAATTGGTCGGCATTTGTGAAGAATTGGTCCACATTTGCGAACGTTGGGAGTTCGCATTTGCGAACCAAATATCGCATTTGCAAATTCTGTGGACCTGAGACACATTTCGCATTTGCGACCCTTGTCTCGCATTTGCGGTGTTCGCAATTACGAACAAGACATCGCAATTGCGATATCCACGGCTAGGTAAAAGAGGGGAAAACGGTACTTAGCTCATTTCTCACAATTTCTCTACCCTAAACACCCTAGAGGTGATTTTCCAAGAGACTTTTCTTCCCAAATTCACTGGTACTTAACTTTAATCCTTTTGTTTTCAATTATCAATTACATTTCATGAGATTTCAACATCAAATCTAGGATTTCCATGGTAGAAATTAGGGATTTGGGTAGAATTGGGGATTTTTTTAAATTGAGATTTATACCTCGAATTGGGGTCGTATTTTAAAACAAATCACACAATCGGGCTTGGGGGTGGATGAGTAGTTGGGTTTTGGTCCGAATCTCGGGTTTTGACCAAGCAGCCCGGGGTTTACTTTTGTTGACGTTTTTCCAAAATCATTAAAGATCGAATCGTTTTCACTCGTGGGTAGTTTCTAAAGCTTATTTTGAATTGTTTGAACTATATTTGGTTAGATTCGATTGGTTTGGAGGTGCAATTTAGAGGAAAAGCCCCAATTGAGCTTTGATTTGATTGTGGAGTGAGGTAAGTGTCGTGGTTAACCTTGACTTGAGGGATTAGGACTTGTTAGTCTATTTGCTACGTGTTTTATGTATGGGAACAACGTATATGTGAGGTGGCGAGTACTTATACATTGTTATTAGGTTAAAGCATGCGGGTGGAACTTGTTTCTTTGGGTTTTGTTGCATTGTTAACCATGATATGCTTGGGTTAGGTTATTACTTCTTTGATTATTCATTTTGTATTATTTCTTATTTCATAGTTGTTGAATATTTTTGGAAGTGTAAGTTTGGTATCATGGCATTCTATTTGACGTTAAATACATTCTCCGCATTATTTATTACTCGAATTCATATTATCATCATTACATGGTTAGGACAGGAGTAGAAGCACGAAGGGTGATGCCGTGTCATTTATCTCATGTATTCATTATTACATGGTGAGGAAGAGAGTAGAAGCAAGAAAGGTGATGTCGTTCCATTTATCTCATTTATTCATTATTATATGGTGAGGAAGAGAGTAAAAGGACGAAGGGTGATGTTGTGTCATTTATTTCATTTATTCATTATTACCTGGTGAGAAAGAGAGTAAAATCCCAAAGGGGGATGCCGTGCCATTAATCTCATTTATTCATTATTACATGGTAGGGATAAGAGTAAAAGTACGAAGGGTGATGCTGTGACATTTTGATACCATTGGTTTATCTGATTTCATTGGTTGATGATTTACTTGGCTATTTTGTGAGTTCATACCTGTCGCAACTGTTATATTTGCCCCTTTTTGCATGTCCCCTCCCAATTTGTATGTTACCATTCTATCTTATTATCGATGCTTTATATACACTTGTGCAGGTTTATCTACGTAGGTTTCTTGTTATTGCCTCGTCACTACTTCATCGAGGTTAGGCTCGACACTTACGGAGTACATTGGGTCGGTTGTACTCATACTACACTTCTGCACTTCTTGTGCAGATATGGGTATTGAACCCCGCGGTGCGTGAGGTGCGTCAGCTTGGGTCATTGCATACGGCGGCTCGAGGTATATCTGATGGCGTCCGCAGACCTTGAAGTCCCCTTCCCTTTTCCCACTTTTAATGTTCATTTCCTTCAAAATAGTGTATTTATTTCATACTCTATTTCTAGACTTCTAGTCGCTTGTGTACTTGTGACTCCGGTTTTTTGGGAGTAGATATCATCACGTGACTTATATTAGTACTATGTTATATTGGGTTTCTATTCCTCGTTGATCATCATTGTGTTTTTAACTGTTAGAAATTGGCTATTTAATTATCTCATGTCGGCTTGCCTAGCAAGTGGATGTTAGGCGCCATCACGACCCCAAGATTAGGATTCCGGGTCGTGACATAGCATGAACTAATCCCGGAATTTTAAGCACGGAAAAAACATTAAAAAATCAGTAAAGGAGAACCACAATGATCATATACGGAGAATAACTGACAAAAATTAAGAAAGAACAAAACAACAAGAATCACAACGAGGTACCACCTCGTGTACAATAAGAATCACCACCGAGGTACCGCCTCGTGTATATATATCAAGAATCACATCCAAGGTACCACCTCGTATTCACAATTCATAATCTCAATCATAATCCTTCCTTATGCCACCGCGTGAGTCTTACATTTGAAATATGTTTTGAAAACAGTTTTCTTGAAATAGCTACACGCACTTTAGCTACCTTATGACGCCGTATGGCTTCACGTAGTTCCCCTACAAGAAGCACACACATAAGTACCACCTTATACCACCGCATGCAAATTAACCCCAAGCCTTGTACCGCCGCGGGCGCATCAATATCATATCACAATAACAACTCGCACCACACGTGCACATATATCCCAATTTGCCAACAATCAACAATATCAATGTTTCCATAACAATAGCCCATGGCTCCACCACAATAGGTGCAAGAATATCAACAACAACAATGAATGTAAAATGCTCAACAATGAAGATGTTTCAACAATAACAATTTCTCCTCAATGTGATACGGCTTTCACAACTTCAACAACAATAACTCAACAATGAGACAATGTATAACCACGATATTAAATAAGAATAACTCACAATGAAATAGATAACGCATAACTATGACTTCAAATAATGAAAATCAACAACGAAAGAGATAACATGAACAATAACTTCAAGTAATGATAATCAATAATGAAAGAGATAACACGAACAATAATTTCAAACAATTATAATCAACAATGAAAGAGATAACATGCAACAATAATAGAATCAACACGTTCCACTAAAGCATGAGAGCAATTTATCAATTAGGATA
Source organism: Nicotiana otophora (assembly GCA_000715115.1). Lineage (NCBI taxonomy): Eukaryota > Viridiplantae > Streptophyta > Magnoliopsida > Solanales > Solanaceae > Nicotiana > Nicotiana otophora. The sequence continues at coordinate 10,473 of AWOL01S0007717.1, forward strand.
TAGAACAAGTGTTAACGAGAACACAAGTAAGAACAGATTAACTATGAGATGTTAGAACATGATACGACAATTCAGTTAAAGGATGGAAGGAGTCTAAGTAGCCTAAATCGATCAAATACCATGTACAAACCGTGTACCCAGTCCTCACCTTGCGTACACAGCTTTCACATAGCACAAATGAATCAATCAACACCAATCCTAAGGGGTAGTTCCCCCACACAAAGTTAGGCAAGATACTTACCTCAACTAGGCCAATTCAACACTCGAAAACAGCTTTACCCTTACAATTCGAATCCACACGACTCAAATCAAACCAAAATCGACTTAATATCATCAAACAATGCTAGGAAAATCAATTACAATAGAAAACGCTATGATCTTTATATTATTCCTAAAATGTCAACAAAAGTCAACTTGGGGCTCGCCCGGTCAAAACCCGAGTCCAATGGTAGACTACCCATGACCCCACGAGTTCATATATGTGATTAGTTTCAAAATCCGAGTCCAAATCGACTCTCAAAACTCAGATTCTTATTTTTCAAAAACTTAACAAAGTTATTCACATGATTTTTATTCAAATATATAAGATATATTGATGGAATGTGAGTAGAAATAGATTAGAATCACTTACCCAAAGTTTGTAGATGAGCATTCCCTCTCCAAATCGCCTCCTACTGAGTCTAGGGTTAAAAAATGAGAGGATATTTTCAAAACTCCCTTCTCCCAGCCCTTTGTACTAGCTGTAGATGTCGCATTTGCGACACAGGGTTTGCATTTGCGAACCCCCACAATTTTGTGTCAGGGCTCGCATTTGCGAACCCTGACAACCTCATGCATCATCGCAATTGTGAAATGGCCATCATCGCAAAAGCGAATATTTGCTCGCAATTGCGAAGAAAACTAACATCCTGCTGCCTTCGCAATTGTGAAGGGAAAGTAATATTTGCGCCATCTGCCCCCTACTGTCACCCTCGCAATTGCATGGCTGGTGCTCGCAATTGCGATAACTAAGTACCAGTACACCATCAGTTCATTTTAAGTTTCAAACAATTCTGATACATGTCTAGAACACATCCGAGCCCCCGGGGCTCCAAACCAAATATCCACACAAGTCTAAAAATATCATACAAACTCACTCATGCGATCTAAACAGAAAAATAAAATCTAAAACTACGAATTGAATTCTAAAACACATGAATTTCAAAGTAAAGTTCAAAATTTCTTGAATTACAACTAAATGTCCGAATCTTATCAAACCAACTCCAAATGACACCAAATTTTGCAAGAAAGTTTCAAATACCATAACGAACCTTTTTCAAGTCCTAAAAATAAATCCTGAGCTCGATAGCTAAAAGTCAACATACGGTCAAACCTTTCAACTTCAAATTGCCAATTTTCAGCAAATCGACACAAATCAACCTATGGACTTTAAAAATCAATTTCGGGCATACGCCCAAGTCCGAAATCACAATATAAAGCTATCGATCCATCAAAACACAGTTTCAGGGTTATTTTCACAAAAGTCAAAGTTTGGTTAATATTGCTAATTTAAACTTTTAAGTCAAGAATCATAGAGTCCAAATCAACTCGAAAGCTTCCCGGAATGGAACTGACCAACCACGCAAGTCATAAAATCATAAACACACATGTGTGAAGCATAAAAAGGGGTAACGGGGAACAATTACAAAAAATGATCGATCGGGTTGATACATTCTCCCTCTCTTAAAACAAGCGTTCTTCCTCGAACGTGCATATGGGCATACCTAAAGTGATGAATAGATGAGGATAACGACTTCGCATGTCATGCTCTGTCTCCCAGGTAGCCTCCTCTACCGGATGACCCCTCCATTGAACCATAACTAAAGCAATGTTCTTTGATGTCAACTTCTGAACCCGTCTGTCCAAGATAGCCACCAGCTCCTCAATATAATTCAAATTATCGTCCAATTGGAATGTGCTGAAGTCTAAAATATGAGAAGGATCACCATAATACTTTCAAAGCATGGAAACATGGAACACCAGATGAACCGCAAATAAACTAGGTGGAAATGCAAACTTGTAGGCCACTGCACCAATCCTCTCAAGGATCACAAAAGGTATGATATACAGGTGTTCGTCGATCGGTACGGTATTTAGACATTTCGGTTCGGTATTTTCGATATTCGATTTCTTAAAATGCTATACCAATACCGTACCTAATTAAATTCGATGTGGTTCGGTTTTTCTCCTTTCGGTTTTGGTTTATTCGGTTCGGTAACTTCGATTTATTCGGTTTGAATACTAATTAGTATGTAGAGTCAGAGACTGTAATATTCTTAATTAAAGTACTCAAAAGTACAAAACTAAAAATATTTGTTGACAAAAAGTTTGTCCAAAACCAGCAAATATAAACCCAGAGAGAGAAAACTGTATATAAAGGAATAAATTTAATCATTAGAAATGTCTTGTTACTTACTTAGAGTTAATTGATAAACTTATAGATTAAAGGAAAGAAAATTTTTAGATTTTTTATATTTATGTTATAATTAATAATATGTGTATTGTGCGATATAATATGTGTATTGTGCAATATAATATATATTTCGGTATGGTATCAGTATTTTGGTATTTAATTTTAAAATACCAAATACCATACCTAATACCAATATTTTTAAAATTAAACAAAATGCCATACCGAATACCAAAATATCAAATACCAAATACTAAAATTTTCGGTTTCGGCACGGTATTTCGGTATTCACCAAATTATGCACAGCCCTAGTCCGATATACCTAGAGCTCAACTTGCCCTTATTCCTGAACCTCATCACACCCTTCATGGGTGAAACCCGGAGCAAGACTCGCTCTCTAACGATGAATGCAACATCGCGAACTTTCTGATCTGCATAACTCTCTGTCTAGATTGAGTTATACGAAGCCACTACTGGATTATCTTGACCTTTTCGAAGGCATCACGAACCAAATCTGTGCCTAATAACTTAGCCTATCCCAACTCAAACCAATCAATTGGAAAACGACATCGTCTTCCATATATGGCCTTATAAGGAGCCATCTGAATACTCGATTCGTAGTTGTTGTTTTAGGAAAACTACACAAGTGGCAAGTATTGATCCCAAGTGCCCCCAAAATACATAACCCAGGCACCAAGCATATCTTCCAATATCTGAATGGTGCGCTCGGACTGTCCGTCCGTCTGGGGGTGAAATTTTGTACTCAGCTCGCGTGCCTGGCTCATGTTGTATAGCTCTCTATAAATGCGATGTGAACTGCGTACCCCTCAGAGATGATGGATATAGGTATGCCATAAAGTCATACAATTTCGCGGATATAACCTAAGCCAGCTTCTCTGAAGAATAGGCAGTCACCACCAGAATGAAATGAGCCGACTTGGTTAACCTGTCCATAATCAGACATACCGCGTCAAATTTCTTCTGAGTCCGTGAGAGCCCCAACAAATTCCATGGTGACACGCTCCCATTTCCACTCAGGAATCTCAAGTCGCTAAAGCAAACCACACGGACACTAATGCTCATACTTCATCTGCTGAAAATTTAGGCCTCGAGCTACATACTCTGCTATGTCTTTCTTCATCCTCCTCCACCAATAATGTTGACTCAAATCCTGTTACATCATAGCGGTACCCGGATAAATGGAGTACCGCGACCCATGTGCCTAATGAAGAATAAACTCACGCAATCCATCCACATTGGGCACACATAGCCGACCCTGTATCCGCAATATACCGTCATCTCTGATAGTAACCTCCTTGGCATTGTCGTGCTGAACCATGTCCTTGAGGACAAGAAAATAAGGGTCGTCATACTGATGCTCTCTGATACAATCATATAGAGAAGATCGAGAAACCACACAAGCAAGAACTCAAATGGGACCCAAAACCTTCAATATAACAAAATGGTTGGCTAAGGCCTGGACATCCAATGCTAATGGCTTCTCCGTTGCCGGTAGATATGCTAAACTACCCAAATTCTCCGGCTTTCGACTCAAGTCTTCAGCCACTACATTGGCCTTCCCGGGATGATATAGAATGGTGATATCATAGTCCTTAATTAACTCTAACCACCTCTGTTGTTGCAAGTTAAGATCATTCTATTTGAACAGATGTTGTAGATTCCGGTGGTCGGTAAAGATCTCACAAGGGACACCGTACAAATAATGTCACAAGATCTTCAATGCGTGAGCAATGGCTGACAATTCTAATTCGTGGACTGGATAATTCTTCTCATGGGTCTTCAGCTTCCGAAACTCATAGGCAATCACCCTACCATCTTGCATCAACACCGCGCCAAGGCCAATACGTGACGTATCACAATACACAGTATAACACCCTAAGCCTGTAGGCAAGACCAACACTGAGTTTGTAGTCAAAGTAGTCTTGAGCTTTTGAAAGCTCGCCTCACACTCCTCGGACCATCTGAAAGGAGCACCCTTCTGGGTCAATCTGGTCAAGGGTGCAGCAATAGATGAGAAACCCTTTACGGAACGACGATAATACCCAGCCAAACCAAGAACACTTTGAATCGTTGTGGCTGAAGATGGTCTGGTCCAACTCTGCAATTCTTCAATCTTCTTCGGATCTACCTTGATCCCCTCATTCGACACCACATGACCCAAAAACGCCACTGAATCAAGCCAGAATTTGTACTTTGAGAATTTTCCATAAAACTTCTTCTCTCTTAAGGTCTGGAGCACGATACTCAACTGTTGCTTATGATCTTCCTGACTACGGGAGTACACCAACATGTTGTCAATAAACATAATGACGAACGAATCAAGATAAGGTTGGAATACATTGTTCATCAGTTGCATAAATGTTGATGGGGCGTTGGTCATCCCAAATGATATCACAAAGAACTCGTAGTGAAAATACCGAGTCCTGAAGGCAGTCTTCGGAATATCCAGATCCTGAATCTTTACCTGATGATAACCTGACCACAAATCTATCTTTGAGAACACTCTGGCACCTTGTAGCTGATCAAATAAGTCATCAATGTGTGGCAATTGATACATGTTCTTCACTATAACCTTGTTCAACTGCCGATTATCAATACACATGCGCATAGAACCATCTTTTTTCTTCACAAACAAGACCGACCTACCCCACGACGATACACTATGCCAAACCCTTATCAAGCAACTCTTGCAACTGATCCATTAACTCTTTCAGCTCCGCTGGGGCTATACGATATGGTGGAATGAAAATGGGATGAGTGTCCGGCAACAAGTTAATACCAAAATCAATATCCCTATTGGGCGGCATGCCTCGAAGATCCGCTGGAAATACATTTGGAAAATATCTCACTACAAAACTGACTCAACGGTATGAGTATCAGCACTGACATCTCTCACAAAGGTTAGATAATCACCATACCCCTTCTCAACCATCCGTTGAGCCTTTAGAAATGATACAACCCTGCTAGGAACATAATCCAATGCACCCCTCCACTCTAACCGTGGTAAACTTGGCATATCCAGCGTCACAGTCTTGGCGTGACAATCTAGAATAGCATGATAGGGCGACAACCAGTCCATGCCCCAAATAACATCAAAGTCTACCATTCTAAGTAACAATATATTAACTTTGGTCTTAAAACCACCAATAACAACTAAACATGGTCGATACACACGGTCCACAACAATAGAATCTCCCACCGGCGTGGGCATATAAATTGGAGAACTCAAAGAATCACATGATATATTCAAATACGGAGCAAAGTAAGATGACAAATATGAATAAGTGGATCCCAGATCAAATAAGACTTATGCATCTCTATGGCAAATCGGAACCATACCTGTAATGACTGAGTCTAAAGCACCTGCCTCCATCCTACCCGAAAAAATATAGAATCTGGCCTGGCCTCCCCTTCTAGGTAACCTCTACCCACCCGTGCCCCACCCCTAGGTAGCTATGCAGGTGGAAAGGCAAATGGGGTAGCAATCATGGCCTGAGAAGTCTGTGGACCAGACTGAATCTATGGAGCCTGAGTAGTCTGTGGATGTGCACCATTCCTAAGTCCGGGGTACTCTCTAACCATGTGATGGGTATCGATACACTCAAAACAAGATATCGGTGGGTGTGGTTGCTGGGACTGGCTCGCGCCTGGTCAGTTGGACTGAACGCTGAAGTCACCCCATGTAGGAGGTCTACTAGAAAGTGGCTGAGTAAAGTGGGCAACTTAGGATCTTGGAATAACCAGAGCATCACTAGAAGTTGGAAGTTCTGAATGAACTAGACGGCTCACATAGCCTCTACCATAATAGGTTGTAGCTGCAGTGTGACCATCACTAAATCCTCTCATACCACGAGGCCTCTTGGCTTGCTTATCCTCTCTCTTACGGCCATGCATACCCTCCAACCTCTATGCAATATCTACCACCTGCTGATCTAGGGTATATGTCTCTAACTCTCAAGCCATGTTGAACCTAATACCATAGTTGAGCCCCTCGATAAATCAACGGACTCGCTATCTGATTGTAGTAACTAAGGCATGTGCATGTTTGGACAAATTACTGAATCGAACAGCATACTCCGACAATGTCATAGTACCTTGGCGCAGCTACTCAAACTTTGCGCGCTATGCATCCCTAAGGGTTTGAGGAACAAACTCTCTCAAGAACAACTCTGGAAATCGAATCCATGTAAGTGGAGGTGTATCGGCTAGTCTACCCTCCTCGTACACCCGCCACCACTGTTACGCTGCTCCCGACATCTGAAACATAGTAAAAGCAACCCCACTCGTCTCCATAATACCCATAGAGCGGAGAATATGGTGGCACTCCTCTAGAAACCCATGTGCATCCTTTGAAGCTAAACCACTGAAAGTAGGAGGGTGATACTTCTTGAACCTCTCAAGTCTAAGCTGCTCTTCCTCAGATGTTGTTGCTCTAACCACAGGCTGAACCGGAACAACATGTTGTACAGGTTTAACCTCTGGGACCTGATCAACCTGGACCTGCTGCTCAGGGGTACGGGTCGTTAGAGTCTAAGATCCTCCCCCAGCCTAAGATGTGGCTGGTGCAAGTGGAATCAACCCTACCTGAGCTAAGGTACCGAACATGCTCAAGAACTATGTGAGGGTCTTCTGAAGTGTTGGGGTGGAAACATGCGCCTCAGGTGCCTGTCCCCCAACTGCAGCTACTGGTGGCTCCTATGTCGTAGCTCGGGCAGGTTCTCCAGCTGTACCACGTGCCCCTTCTCGGCCTCTGCCCCGGCCCCAGCCCCTTCCTCTTATGGCTCTAGCAGGGGGCACGGGTGTCTGATCGTCGGATTCAATAGTGCATGTCCTCACCATCTGTGAGAGAATAGAAAGTCAAAGATTCAGTTTTCGAAGTCAACCAATTCGCACGATAAGGAATCAAAGATGTGAAGTTTTCCTAACAGTTTCGTAGCCTCAAGAAGATAAGTACAGATGTCTCTGTACCGATCTGCAAGACTCTACTAAACCTACTTATGACTTGTAATACCTATGAACCTAGAGCTTTGATACCAACTTGTCACGACCCCAATTTTCCTCTATAGGATATCGTGATGGAATCTAGTCTCTATGACTAGGTAAGCCTAGCTTATTATTATAACTTGACGAAAATAATTAACAAATTATTAAAACAAGACTAAATAACTGATATAAACTTCCCATAGTAGGATCAACAACAGTACACTCTCCAAGACCGGTTGAACTGAGTCATAAGCTCTATAGAGTAAAACTAAAATATCTACTACATCACTGTTTGAAATAAAATACAACAGGAAATAAGAATAAAGGAAGGTAACTCCGAGGCCTACAGACGCCGAGCAGGCATACCTTGAAGTCTCTGTAAACTAGCTAACAGATGATCACTAATGACCGGCACGAGCAGACGTACCTGGATCTGCACAACAATGTGCAGAAGCGTGGTATGAGTACACCACAACAGTACCCAGTAAGTATCAAGCCTAACCTCGATAGAGTAGTGACAAGACCAGGTCAAGACACCTACTATGAAATAAATAAACAGTATGAAACGTAATAACGATAAATAATGGAAAGTGGAGAAATAACATATGCGAAACAGTTAATAGCATGAACTAATACCGGAATTGTAAGCACAAAACTAGCATAAAGTAATCAGTTAAGGAGAATCACAATGTTCACATAAGCAGAATAACTAACATAAAACAAGGAAGAACAAAACAACAAGAATCGCAACGAGGTACCTCCTCGTGTACAATAAGAATCACCACCGAGGTACTGCCTCTTGTATATATATATTAAGAATCACATTCAAGGTACCGCCTCATATTCACAACTCACAATCTCAATCATAATACTTTCTTATGTCGCCGCGAGCCTTACATTTGAAATAGGTTTTGAAAATAGTTTTTCCGAAATAGCTACAAGCACTTTATCCCACCTTATGACGTCGCGTGGCTTCATGTAGTTTCGCTATAAGCAACACGCATATAAGTCCCACCTTAGACTGCCACATACATATTAACCCTAAACCTTATACCGCCGCATGATCACATCACAATAACAACTCGCAGCACACATGCCCATATATCATAACTTGCCAACAATTAACAATATCAATGTTTCCACAACAACAGCCCATGGCTCCACCACAACGGGTGCAAGAATATCAACAACAACAATGAATGTAAAATGCTCAACAAGAAGTTGTTTCAACAATAACAATTTCTCTTCAACGTGATACGACTTTCACAACTTCAAAACCAATAACTACAATGAGATAATGTATAACCATAATATTAAATAAGAATAACTCACAATGGAAGGGATAACATATAACAATGACTTCAAATAATGGAAATCAAGAAGGAAAGAGGTAACATGAACAATATCTTCAAGTAATGATAATCAATCATGAAAGAGATAACACGAGCAATAATTTCAAATAATAATAATCAACAATGAAAGAGATAACATGCAACAATAATAGAAGCAAGAAGTTCAACTAAAGCATGAGAGCAATTTATTAATTAGGATGTAGAACAAGTGTTAACGAAATCATTTAAGGCATGTAAATATAGACAAACACAAGTAAGAATAGAATCACCACTGAGGTGCCGCCTCTCGTGTGTGTGTGTGTGTGTGTGTATATATATATATATCAATAATCACATCCGAGGTAGCGCCTCGTATTCACTATCTCAATCATAATCCTTTTGCATGCCGTCGCGTGAGCTTTACATTTAAATTAAGTTTTGGAAACAGTTTTCCAAAATAGCTACATGCACTTTAGCCCACCTTATGACATCACGTGGCTTCACGTAGTTCCCCTACAAGCAACACGTACATAAGTCCCACCTTATATCGCCGCATGCACATTAACCTCAAGCCTTATATCGCTGCATGCGCGTCCATATCACATTATAATAACAACTAGCACCACACGTGTCCATGTATAACCCCTTGCCAACAATCAACAATATCAATATGTTCACAATAATAACCCATGGCTCTACCACAGTGAGTGCAAGAATATCAACAACAACAATGAATGTAAAATGCTCAACAAGGAAGATGTTTCAACAATAACAATTGTGCCTCAACATGATACGGCTTTCACAACTTCAACACCAATAACTCAATAATGAGATAATGTATAACCATGATATTAAAAAATAATAACTCACAATGGAAGGGATAACGTATAACAATGACTTCAAATAATGAAAATCAACAAGAAAAGAGATAGCATGAACAATAACTTCAAGTAATGATAATCAATAATGAAAGAGATAACGCGAACAATAATATCAAATATTGATAATAAAAAATGAAAGAGAAAACATGCAATAATAATAGAGGAAACAAGTTCAACTAAAGTATGAGAGCAATTTATCAATTAGGATGTAGAACAAGTGTTAACGAAATCATAGAATGCATGTAAGGATAGACTAACACAAGTAAGAATAGATTAACTATGAGAAGTTAAAACATGATATGACAATTCAATTAAAGCATGGAAAGAGTCTAAGTAGCCTAAACCGGCCAAATACCACGTACAACCCATGTATCCACTAGTCACCTTGCGTACACGGCTTTCACATAGCACAAATTAATAAATCAATACCAATCCTAAGGGGTAGTTCCCCCACACAAAGATAGGCAAGACACTTACCTCAACTAGGCCAATTCACCACCCGAAAATAGCTTTTCCCTTAAAATTCGCCTCCACATTGCTCAAAACTAACCATATCGACTTAATATCATCAAACAATGCTATAAACATCAATTACAATATAACAATCGATGATCTTTTTACTTTTCTCAAAAATTCAAAAAGTCAACCTGGTGTTCGTCCGGTCAAAACTCGGATCCAATGGTAGATTTCGGCTACCCATGACCCACGAGTTCATATATGTGATTAGTTTCAAAATTCGAGTCCAAATCGACTCTTAAAACTCAAATTCTTATTTTTCAAAAATGTAACAAAGTTTCACAAATTTTCACTTTGATTCACATGATTTTAATGTTACAATCTAACATATATTGATGGAATATGATTAGAAATATATTAGAATCATTTACCCAAAGTTTGTAGATGAAAATCTCCTCTCTAAATCGTCTCCTACCGAGTCTAGGGTTCAAAAATGAGAGAATATTTTCAAAAATTCTGTCTTCCATCCCTTTTTACCAGCTGCAGATGTCGCATTTGCGACAGAGGGTTTGCATTTGTGAACCCTGACAACCTCATGCATCATCGCAATTGCGAACTGGCCATCATCGCAAAAGCAAACGTTTGTTCGCAATTGCGAACAAAGATAAAATCATACTGCCTTTGCAAATGCGAAGGGGAAGTCGCATTTGCGACATCTTCCCCCTACTGTCACCTTTGTAATTGCGAGGCTGGTGCTCCAAATTGCGATAACTGAGCACCAGCACACCAGTAGTTCATTTTAAGTTTCAAACCATTTTGATGCATGTATGGAACTCATTCGAGCCCTCGAGGCTCCAAACCAAACATCCACACAAGTTTACAAATATCATACAAACTCGCTCGCGTGACAAAATGCAAAAATAAAATCTAAAACTACGAATTGGTCTCTAAAACGCATGAATTTCAAAGTTAAGTTCAAAATTTCTAGAATTATAACCAAACATTTGAATCTTATCAAACCAACTCCATATGACACCAAATTTTGCAGGCAAGTTCCAAATATCATAGCGGACCTATTCTAAGTCCCAAAATAAAATTCCGAGTTCGATAGCTAAAAGTCAACGTACGGTCAAACCTTTCAATTTCAAATTGCCAAATTTCGGCAAATCGACACAAATTTACCTACAGACTTCCGAAATCAATTTCGGGCATATGCCAGTCCGAAATCACGATACGAAGCTATCGGGACCATCAAAATACAATTCCGGGATCGTTTTCATAAAAGTCAAAGTTTGATGAACATTTCTAATTTAAACTTCTAATTCAAGAATCAAAGGGTCCAAATCAATCCCGAAAGCTTCCCGGAATGGAACTAACTAACCCCGCAAGTTATAAAATCATAAACACACATGTACAAAGCATAAAAGGGGGTAACAGGGCACAATTACATGAAACGACCAATCAGATCGTTACGGTCATACTGTGTCGGTGTTTGGACTGGAAAAGTGATCTCCTTCTGTTCTTTGGAATATTTTAGGTTGTCGAGAATATTGCAAGAAACTTTAGAGTGAGTAAAAGTGATCTTCTTGATAGAGAAGCTGATGATCGTGCAGTACGTATAGCATTGGGAGAGACTCAAGTGATAGCTGAGACCAAAAAGGCTCTTGCAAAATCTGGAGTTAATATTGCGTCATTAGAAGAATACGCTGCTGGGAAAACTGACGGAGTGAAATGTATTGAGTAGCAACACAAACCTGTTACATATTCTGTTGAAGTGGTGGAACTATAAGGCTAAGAATGTAGTTGCGAATTTCATAGTTAAAATAACACCTCAAGTGATTATGTGGGAACTAGGGAGAGCAAGATGTGCCAGTAAATATGGCTCGAGCTCCCTTCTATCCAAAGATCAGTTGCAGCAATATCTTTCACTATCTCATAATTAGTCCGACAAAAATTTGTGCAACTGAGAATGGAGATAAGTTGGGCCAACTTACAGAGCATACTGGATAAACTCACTAATCATAGAGTATATAAGCTGGTCAGATGGACAAAATCTCCCCCCTCTACTATAAACTTAATAGTGATGGCAGTTGTGTCGATGGGGCCTGTGGGGCTAGAGGTATCATTAGAGATAATACTGGCACATTACTACTGGCCTATTCAATTTACCTGGGACCGGGTACAGGTAACTGGGCAGAAGGAGAATCAATGTTTGTAGGCCTTCAAAGATGTGTATCAATGGTGCTAAATAGAATTGTGGCAGAAGCAGATTCGAAACTCTTAGTCTCTTCGGTGAATGAGGAAGCTGGTACACCTTGGAGGCTAGTGTAGATAGTGGACAAGATCAAAGGAATAGTTAGAGAAAAAGAAGTAGTGGTACAACATGTGGGGCCCATATTGAATAAAACAAAAAGAAAATAAGAAATAATGGTATGGCAGGTGACTAACTTTGTTGACATTAAATGCAAATCATATGCAAAATAAGTTGATTGGTTGGATTTGCGACTGGGCGGTGGAAGAATTTGCAAGATATGCAAATTGTCAAATTGGTTGAAATTGTCAGATACCAATCAATTTTGATTGGTTAAACTATCAGATCTTTTTGCTATAAATAGAGGCCCTCGTTCGTCATTTCATAGACACCAAAAAACAAGAGAGAAGTATTAGAGTTGTGAGAGTAATCCGCAAACTATTTTATAGTCTATGAGAAAATAGAGTGGGAGTTTTTGTTTTGGTGAGATATTTAAAATAAAGAGTGTTATTTCTTTTGAGTCGTAGTAATGTTTGACACTATAAAGTTGTAAAATTATAGTAGTATTATATTGCTCCTCTCGAGTATTGTATTTTACCCCGTTAAAAGATTTGGTGTCATTGTTACTCTCTTGGGTCATTATTATTTATCATGGATATTATTCCTGAGTGGGATATTATTTTTCCCAGCAACGTGGTATCAGAGCCATGACGAATAATAGCCCGCTATCTTTTCAGTACCCCCGTCTCATAAAAGATAATTATAAGAAATGGTGTCTACGTTGGCTCCCAGGGTGTGTGGGAAATCATAGATAGAGGGTATGCAAAACCTGATAATGAGGAAGCTTTGCCTCAAAATAAAAAAAGATGTCTTGGTAAAGACAAGGAAGAAGGATCAACAAGCCCCCACGCTTATCCACCAATGTTTGGATGATGTCATGTTTGAGAAGATGGCAGATGCTACCACCTCAAAGGAAGCTTGAGAGATTTTACAAAATTCTCTTCAAGGAGTTGACAAGGTGAGGAAGATAAAACTTCAAACTCTATGGGCTGACTTTGAAATTTTAAAAATGAAAGAATCCGAATGCATTTCGGGCTATTGTTCAAAAGTGAAGGTTGTTGTAAATCAATTGAGAAGACACGGGGAGGACATAGAAGATGTCTGTGTGGTAGAAAAGATCCTCCGCACTTTAACACCTAAATTCAATTTTGTGGTGTGTGATATTGAAGAGTCTAAAGATTTAGAGTCTATGATGGTGGAGAAATTGGAGGGTTCTTTACAGGCCCATGAATAAAAGATCAAGAGGAGACAAGAAGTGCCATTGGAGACACTTCTTAAAACTCAGGCATCCTTTAAGGATTATGAAGGTGAAAAACATTATCGAGAGAATGGACGAGGACGAGGTCGTGGCGGTCATGGAAGAGGAAGAAGTAACAGTAATAACTCCAATAATGAAGTTACAATCCACCAAAAACATTCAGGTCGTGGTCGTAGACATAGAGGAGGGAGATGACGTGGCTACTACCAAGAAAATAACGGATAAAGGTATGACAAATCAAAAATTAAGTGTTATAATTATCATAAATTTGGCCATTACTCTTGGGAATGTCGTAGCAATGTTGAAGAAAAAGCTAACCTTGTTGACGACAAGAAAGAAGAAGATGAGTCAACATTGTTTTTGGCACTCAAGGAAGAAAACAGGGATGATTGTAGCTCGTGGTATTTGGACAATGGAGCAAGCAATCATATGCGTGGATGCAAAGACAAGTTTGTGGAGATCAATAAGTCGGTGAGAGGTAATGTGTCTTTTGGAGATACCTCAAAGATTCAAATCGAAGGGATAGGTACGATTCTAATCTCCTATAAAAATGGTGGCCACAAGTTAATTCAAGATGTTTATCATGTGCCGAAATTAAAAGGTAATATTTTTAGTTTGGGCCAACTTCTTGAAAAGAAATATGACATCCACATAACAAATATGCATCTTTGGCTTAGAGATTCATATGGAATTCTAATTGTTAAAATGCATATGGCAAAGAATAGATTATTTTCTCTGAATCTTAAAACAATTAATGCAAAGTATTTGAAGGCTAATTTGCAAGATGAATCATGGTGTTGGCACATGCGATTTGGGAAATTGAATTTTGCAACACTAAAATCAATGGGAGAAAGGAACATGGTGCATGGGATACAATCAATCAACCATCTCAATCAATTGTATGAAGCTGGTCTTCTTGGAAAACATGCAAGGAGGAGTTTTCCAGAGAAGGCCATGTCAAGATCAACCAAATCGCTCCAGCTTGTTCATACTGATGTATGTGGATCAATCAATCCACCTTCCTTTAGTAAAACTAAATACTTTATGTTTTTTATTAATGACTTTAGTAGAAAGACTTGGGTTTATTTCTTGAACCAAAAATCTGAAGCTTTTGCTGCTTTTAAAAATTTCAAAGTACTTGTGGAAAAAGAATGTGGCTATGAAATAAAGGATCTAAGGTCTGATAGAGGAGGCGAATTTCAAAAGAATTTAATGACTTTTGTCAGTCTCATGGAATTCATCACCCTCTAACGGTACCATATTCACCCCAACAAAATAGAGTTGCAGAGAGAAATAATCGAACGATTCTTAATATGGCTAGATGTATGTTGAAAGCTAAAAGTATTGTAATGACTCGGCTGGTCGTTTTGAGAATTAGAGCCCCGATCTCCTAATATCTGCTTTCCCCATATTTGTTTCTACTTTTGGGACTTGCTGGAGTGATTGGTTATGGAATTCAGAGAGTTTTGGGACACTTAGTCCCTAGTTATGAGTTTAAGCCTTATAGTTTGGACCGTAGTCGGAACTGTGTGAAGACGGATCCGGAATGGAATTATGTTGACTCTGTTAGCTCCGTTGAGTAATTTTGGTGTTAGGAGCGTGTCCGGAATGTGTTTTGGAGGTCTGTAGTAGATTTAGACTTGAATTGACGAAAGTTAATTTTTCAGCAATTTCGGCCTATAGTGGAAATTTTGATATCGACCTCGGAATGGAATTCCAAAAGTGGCTGTAGGTTCGTAGTGTCAATTGTGGCCTATGTGTAAATGTTGAGGTCATTCGGACTAGATTTGATATGGTTCGGCGTCGTTTGTAGCATTTGGAAAATTTTAAATTCTTAGGCTTGAATCCGTGCTTAATTCATGATTTTGGTGTTGTTCGACGTGGTTTAAAGGCTCGACTAAGTTCGTATGGTGTTTTAGGATTGGTTGGTATGTTTGGTTGAGGTCCCGGGGGCCTCGGCTGTGTTTCAAATGCTTAACGGGAAGAAATTTGGACTTAGGAAAATCTGGTGCATTGCTGGTTCTGGTGTTTCGCACCTGCGGAGGGGAGTCCGTAGGTGTGGACTCATAGGTGCGCTTGAGAGTTCATAGATGCGGAAATGAACAGGGCATGCTGGGCTCGCAGGTGCGGCTGGTCGTCCGCAGAAGCGGAGCTGCAGATGCGGCCCAGGGGTCGCAAATGCGGACCCAGCCCAATAAGTGACTTCCGCACCTGCGTTGATTGTTTCGCAGGTGCGAGACCGCAGATGCGGCCCCATGAGCACAGATGCGGAAATCGCTGGGCAGAAAAGGGGATTTCGAGGGTTTGAAATTTCATAACACAAAATTCGATTTGGAGCTCGGTGGGAGACGATTTCTCGATGGTTTTTGAAGGAGAACTATTGGGTAACGAATTCTAACTCTATTTTGATCATAATACAATAATCTATTGTTGTTTTCCT
>AWOL01S0007717.1:27939-42954 GCA_000715115.1 Nicotiana otophora
AGGTAAGTGGCTTGCCTAATCTTGTGTTGGGGACTTTCCCCTTAGGATATTTCGATATTATTTGGTGTGTGAGCGCCGTGTACGTGAGGTGACGAGTGCGTACACGGGTTGTTATTGCAAAAATCCCGTTTATCCTTTTTAAATCATAAATTATTTCTCTTATTAAATTGCACTAATATGCTTAATTGTTTAGTTTAGATTAGAAAAGCATGCTTATGTGTTTTAATTACCTATTTGACATTGTGTGCGCCATGCCTAGTTAAATCCCTATTTTTCCTTATCTGTGTTCAGTATAAACTGTATAACTCGATGTCATACCTGCCATTTCATCTTGCGTTGCATATTTAAATTGGGACTACGGACGTATTCCGGGAGATCCCCCAGCACTGTATATTTACTTTGGGACTACGGACGTATTACAGGAGATCCCCCAGTACTGCATATTTACTTTGGGACTACGGACATATTCCAGGAGATCCCCCAGCACTGCATATTTACTTTGGGACTACAGACGTATTCCGGGAGATCCCTCATGTACTGCATATTCATTCGGAACTACGGGAGATTTACCACTATTTTTACCTTGTTACGAGCCGAAGGCTCCCTTAACTATTAAATTATTTTTGAGAATCTCTTTAATTGTGTTGCCATAAATTTTACTTATATCTTTTACTGTTTAATTTATTATATTTACTCTGGTAGGGCTTTGACCTGACCTCGTCACTACTCGACCGAGGTTAGGCTTGGCACTTACTGGGTACCATTGTGGTATACTCATGCCCTTTCCTGCACATGTTTTCATGTGCAGATCCAGGTGCGAGCTATCAGCCTTGAGGTTAGTGTGTGCTGCTGATTCTAGGAGACTTCAAGGTACTTCTGCTTGCGTCCGCAGATCTTCAGAGTCCCCTTCTACTCCCTCGCCTATAGACTTTCTTTATTATCTTCAGACTTTTGTATAGAGCTACATAGATTATAGTAGCTTGTGACTTAGTGATATTCCGAGTCTTGGGAAACTATTTTAGTGGTATTACTCTTGGCTATTCATAATATGTTGTTTATCTTAAAAATGTTGTGTTTTCTTTTTTTTCGTAATATTAGGCTTACCTAGTCGTAAAGGCTAGGTGCCATCACGACAACTTACGGAGGGTTAGTTTAGGTCGTGACAAGTATGCCCAATGAATTTTGGGCTGAAGCTGTTTCTTCTGCAGTTTATCTCAACAACAGGTCTCCAACAAGTAATGTTAGAGATCAAACCCCTCAAGAAGCATGGAGTGGAAGAAAGCCAAGTGTCAAGCACTTGAGTATCTTTGGGAGCTCATGTGCCACATCAAGGGAGAGCGAATATTGACGATCGAAGTGTCAAGCATGTGTTTGTTGGATATGATACGAATTCAAAAGGCTACAAGCTATACAACCCAGATGTAGTGGCAAGGTGGTGGTGAGTCGTGATGTTGAATTTTATGAAGAATTGGCATGGAATTGGGAAGCTTAAGAAGAAACTTCATATGATTTTCTTCTATACTTTGGTGATGAAGAAGAACCAGAGACCGTGGAACTTGTGCAGGATGCAACTCCACCTCCTTCTCCAACCAATGTTGCATCTCCTTCTTCTCAACAAAGTTCAAATGATCAACTGCAAAGGTCAAGGAGCATTCAAGAGCTCTATGATGTCACGGAATAAGTTACTAATTTTGATTTTTTATTTTCTCTTTGCTGATAGTAAACCAATGAAATTTGATGAAGCTGTTACAGACAAAAGGTGGAGACAAGCCATGGATGAGGAGATAGAGTCAATAGAGAAGAACAACACTTGGGAGTTAACAACGTTTCCCAAGGGTCATCACGCAATTGGAGTAAAATGGGTATACAAGACAAAGAAGAATACTAATGGAGATATGGAGAGATACAAGTCACGACTTGTGGCTAAAGGCTATAAGCAAAGGCAAGGCATTGACTATGAAGAGGTCTATGCACTTGTTGCCCGCATGGAGACAATTCATTTGTTGATCTCTTTGGCGGCACAAATGAAGTGGAAGATCCACCAACTAGACGTCAAGTCAGCTTTCTTGAATGGCAATCTTGAAGAAAAAGTCTATGTTGAATAACCATTGGGCTTCATGGTCAAAAACAATGAAGATAAAGTGTTGAAGTTGAACAAAGCTTTATATGGATTGAAGCAACCCCGCGAGCATGAAATAGTTACATCGATAAGTATTTTCAAGAAAATGGGTTTACTCGTTGTCTCCATGAATATGATCTTCACCTTAAAGTTCATACTAATGGAGATATCTTGATTATTTGTCTTTATGTTGATGATCTTATTTTTATGGGTAATAATCCAAGTTTGTTTGAAGCTTTTAAGAAAGATATGCCCCGTGAGTTCGAGATGACAGACGTACGGCTCATGTCATACTACTTGAGCTTAGAAGTAAAGAAAATAGAGGATAAAATTTTTATCTCTCAAGAAAGCTATACAAAATAGATATTGAAGAAGTTCAATATTCTCGATTGCAACCCCGTGAACACACCGATGGAAAGTGGGACAAAATTATCCAAGTTTGATGAAGGAGAAAAAGTGGATCCCACATTTTTCAAAAGTCTGATGGGAAGTTTGATATACTTGACTTGTACCGGGACAGATATACTCTTTGCAGTTGGAGTAGTAAGCCGCTTCATGGAAGCTCCTACCTTCACTCATTTAACAGTCACTAGAAGAATTCTTCGTTACCTAAAAGGTACAATTGGCTTTGGGTTATTTTATTCTTCTTCTAGTGATTTCAACCTTATGGGATTTTGTGATAGTGATTAGCGGGAGATATTGATGATAGAAAAAGCACAAGTGATTTTGTGTTTTTCTTGGGTGATTCTGTTATTTCTTGGACTTCAAAGAAACAATCAATTGTTACTCTCTCGACTTGTGAAGCTGAATATATTGCAGCAATATCTTGTACGTGTCATGCTATTTGGAAGAGAAGATTATTGAAAGAGCTCAATTTTCCATAAATTGAAGCTACAGAGATTTGTATTGATAACAAATCCGCACAGGCACTTGCCAAGAATCCAGTGTATCATGATCGAAGCAAGCATATAGATACAAGGTATCACTTCATCAGAGAATGCATTGCCAAGAAGGAAGTCGAGCTCAAATATGTGAAGTCCCATGATCATGTTGCAGATATCTTCACAAAGCCTCTCAAGTTTGAAGATTTTCAGAGATTGAGATCAAGTCTTGGAATGAAAAAGAAAAATCAAAATTAAGGGAGAGATTTGTGGGGGCCATATTTAAGAAAACAAAAAGAAAATAAGAAATAATGGGATGGTAGGTACCTAACTTTATTGACATTACAGGCAAATTGCATATGCAAAAAATGTTGATTGGTTGGATTTGTGGTTGGGCGGTGGAAGAATTTGCAAGATATGTAAATTGTCAAATTGGTTGAAATTGTCAGATACCAATCAATTTTGATTGGTTAAACTATCAGTTCTTCTTGCTATAAGTAGAGGCCCTCGTTCGTCATTTCATAGACACCAAAAAACAAGAGATAAGTATTAGAGTTGTGAGAGTAATCCGTAGACTATTTTATAGTCTGTGAGAAAATAGAGTGGGAGTAATATCGTGGTGAGTATTTAAAATAAAGAGTGTTATTTCTTTTGAGTCGTAGTAATTTTTTGACACTATAAAGTTGTAATATTATAGTGGTACTATATTGCTCCTCTTGGGTATTGTATTTTACCCCGTTAAAGGATTTAGTGTCATTGTTATTCTCTTGTGTCATTATTATTTATCGTGGATATTATTCATGACAGGATATTATTTTTCCCAACACAATATTGCTATAGAGAGGCAAATAAGGTTGCAGATAGGCTAGCTGCACTTACTCACATACATCAACAACAGCTTGTCTTCACCAATTTTGGAAGTTCGCCAAGACATATTAGAGGCAGAGGCAGAGCTACGTTGTGGGTTGAGGGGTCACGAGACTCCGTTAGCCTCGGCAATATATATATATATATATATTATATTTATGATGGAATATTTACGATGTGCCCCCAAATACAAAAAGGCGGATGGAGAAGTGGTTGCGTTGGGCATTTAAGTTTGCTTCTTGTCTAGATGACGTGGGTTTAAAACCCCTCTTTAGCCTTTTCTCCTTTTTGTTTTAGTTCTTGGAATACAACAGTTTTTAGACTTAATAGCAAATTGCTTTGATTCTAACTTTTATCTTCTTCTTGAATTCAACTATAGCTTAGTACTAATACATAATAGTCAACTTAATTAGTTTTATTCTCTTTCAAATCCCTACCTTAAAATTAAAAACCTCAAATTGCAACTTCAAGAAACATACATATCCTTCTTCAACAATTACTTTGACTCCGACTCGGCAATGGCAACTAAGAGTTTAAAACTCTTCTTCAGTTCTTTGACTATTAACATACCCATAATCTTGATTTCTTTAGTAAATTTTTATAATTTAAAAATACCCTTTTTTATTAAAATACTAAAAATTTAAAGTGTGAAACATGCTTAATCTAACACCTTCCCTTTCCATAGCTTCCATTTTGCGAAGGAATCACCTCTGTTTAGTGCTTTCTGTTTCTTTAGAACCTTTTTTTATTTATACTTGAACTATAAGTCATCATTATATTAAGTTTTCAAAGAGTTACATTATCATACAGTGGTGCTCCCATTGTGCTCAAATTCTGGGTTTGCCTCTGATCAGAGGACTGCTAAACTGGACAGATAGGAGTTTGTGACCTTTCGAATTAGACAACTGAAAACTTCAGAATTACACTTTGAGCCACAATGATACAAACATTGGTGGTCGAATGCCACGAGTTTAAGTTTATGTTAGCCTAGTTCCACTAACACTAATCTCATAGAGTTTGGCATGTCAAACTCTCAAGTAGTATGAAAGGTGCAGCAATATTACTTTTTCAAGTGGTAAGAGGTGACTCAAGTCTGAAGTACTAACATGAAGGGAAATATTGCAAGTACCAAAGAAAGAAAACAAACCACTAAAGTCAAATATGGGTTGCTTTTGCAGGTATACCCGATTTTGGGGTCACAATTGAACCTATATCCACTTTGCAAAAAAAATTGCAAGCCTACACATTTTACGATCAATTTCAGACTTATCACGTCTGAAGTTTAAAAAAAATAGTCTGAAGTGAAAAAATTGCATTTTGGATGCACTTAAGGCCAAATAGGTCTGAAATGCAACCAATTGATTCATGCACTTACGATAATAAGTCTGAAGTGAAAAATTGCATTTCAGATACATTTAAGGCAAAAAAAGTCTGAAGTGCAATAAGCGTTTTCATATACTTAAGGACAATAAGTCTGAAGTGAAAAATTGCACTTGAGATGCACTTAAGGCCAAATAGGTCTGAAGTGCAACCAATGGTTTCATGCATTTAAGGCTAATAAGTCTGAACTGAGAAATTGCACTTCAGATGCACTTAAGGCCAAAAGGTATGAAGTGCAACAAATGTTTTCCTACACTTAAGGCCAATAAAGTATGAACTGAAAAATTGCACTTCGAATGCACTTAAGGCTAATAGGTCTGAAGTGCAATCAATAGTTTCATGCACTTAAAGCCAAATAGACATTAAGTGCAAATTGCCCGGAAACAAAAATTTATTTTTCGAATTTTAACAATCTTATATATGATTTAATACCTAAATCTACTCCAAGTGAGCTCAAATTTGAAACATAACTTTCAAATATCATCACGAACAAATTTCAATCATCAATTTGTCAAAATAACAATAAATCTAACGAACCTATTTTGCAATTGAGAACAAAACCCTAAGAAATAGTAAAAAAATAAAGTGCCCACAACAGCTCACCACTGTAAAACATCATAAAATACATTAAAATATGTTCACAAACAATATATAAAATCATTGTTACCCAAAGAAGAAGAAGAAGAAGAAGAAGAAGAAGAAGAAGAAGAAGAAGAAGAAGAAGAAGAAGAAGAAGAAGAGGAGGAGAAAAAGGTATGAAGTTGTTTAAATGGTGGGTACAAGTTAAAAAAAATAAAAAGTGGGTACAGATTAAATGGGGACGATCAAATAAGACGACTCATACAATTTTTACGTTCACCCACCGGGATGAAACCTCTAAAGTCGACGAGCTTCTTTAAATGTTTACAGTTACAAATCATAACATGGATTTGCCAAAATAAAGAAATAATTCTTGAAAGAATACGAGCAAAGCCTAGGACCGAAATACACCAAACCTTAAATCCCCATCGCATGAATTTATTCGTTATGAGATACTGTTAGGGATAACTATATTTTATATAGTTACTTTCACAATTAAATAAAAAAGATTATATATATATATATATATATATATATATATAATCTTACTCGATTTAAGGTCCTAAATATTAGGAGTATATGCAATGAACAAACTAAGAGTATTAGACAAAGTGAAGAATCAACTATACCGAATACGATTACTGTCACGACCCAAAATCCAACAAGTCGTGATGGCACATAACCCAACCCATTAGGTAAGTCAATTACCAACTGTCCAATTCCAATAATAATTATTAAAGCAATCTAAGTAAATAAAAATCTTAATCTTATACAATCCCAAAAAAGTGGTAGTACAAATCATGAGCTTCTAAGAATAGAATATACAAAGCGGAAATGAAATAAATATATAGTCTGTTTGAATAGTACATAAACAAAGCTTTTATAAATCTAAGGCTACCATGAACAAGAGGCAGCTACAACAGAAATGCGGGTACATCTTCGAATACCGCAACCATCGAGTACGACAACAACAGCAGCCAACATCTGCACGCAATGTGCAGATGTGTAGTATTAGTATAACCGACCATATGTACTGAGTTAGTAACAAACTTAGCCTTAGGTTGAAAGTAGTGACGAGCTTCTACCAAGGTCGGGTCCAAAATCACTAGTCCACAACAGTTCATAACAATATAAAGCAAATAATACCAGAAGTAACTTAGAGATAAAATACTCAGTCAAATCATAATTTCAAAAATAATAGTTCTTCCTTTCAAGTATATCAGTGAAAATCCAAATCGTTTGCCGAAGTTGCCAAAAATATGAATAAGTTTGAAAACAATAATTTCTCCCAAAAATCCTTTCAATAATAAATGAGATGTTTCATTTTCTTTCCATATAACTCGTGTAAAACAAATGCACCACTATGTCCATCTGTCAAAATGTGTGAGAAATCATGAATGATGTGATGTTGTACAACATGAGGAAAATACATCTCTATGCATGTATGTCATGTGTGCATGCCAATGCGATGCAACTCAGTGATAAAATCATAAACAGCCCCTCGAACAGACCTCACAATCACAAGTATACAGCCCCTCGGGCTTACCTCACAATCACTCGTAAACAGCCGCCCGGGCATACCTCACACTCACTCATACCCTCCAGTCACTCATCACTCGGCACTCGGTACTCGGCACTCAGTAGGTACCTGCACTCACTGGGGGTGTGTACATACTCCGGAGAGAGTCCTACAGCCCAAGCTCTATAATTTGAACGAACAAATCACGTGCTGTACGGACAATTCACGTGCTATAATATCATATCAGAATCAGCACGGGCAACTCACGTGCCATAATAATCCAATAAGGCATGCTGCAGGCGGGAAGCCCCGATCCATATACTATTAATAATATATATAAAGCCAACATAACTTGCTGCGGCGAACAGTCCGATCCCAAAATATCCTCACAATCAATCCTTCGGCCTTCCTCAGTCATCAATCTCTCGAGTCTCTCTCTCATGGGCTGACAATGTCATGAGAATAACCCAAAATGATAATATGATGCATCAATAAATAACAACAGAGACTGAGATATGATATGCAATGAAATGAATATGACTGAATATGAATTTTTAATTTAAACAAATAATTCACAGCAATTTCTATGGTGCACGCCCGTCACCTAGCATGTGCGTCACCTCCCAACAATTCACGAAATGCATATATTCAGGGTTCATACCCTCAGCTCCAAGATTAGAAGAGTTACTTACCTCAAACCGTGAAATTCTTATTCCTCTAAGCCTTTGCCTCGTGCATTGTCCTCCAAACGCCTCGAATCTAGTCACAATTAACTCGTTTCAGTCAATAAAATTCATTGGAATTAATTTCATAAGAAAATGCTAATTTTTCATAAAAATTCAAAATTAAGCTCAAATCTCGGAACCCAACAAAAGTTATAAAATCCGACAACCTATTCAATTACGAGTTCAACCATACTAATTTCACTCAAACCGACTTCGAATTGACATTCAAATCCCAAAAATTCATTTTATGAAGTTTCTACAATTTTCACCTCAAAGTACTAATGAAATGATGAAATCATTGATATATCCATGTATATTAACCGAATTCAAATTAGAATCACTTATCCCGATGAATTTCTTGAAAACCCCACGAACATCGCCACAAACAGAGCTCCCTAGGTCCAAAATGTGAAATAATACCCTAAACCCCTTTATATAGTGCACCTCTGATCTCCCACTTCACGGTCCGCGAATTTTTAAGCACGGCCGCGCCTCCCATCCCGCGGTCACAAAAAAGTGGTGCGGCCGCACTTTCTGGTGGCTGCATTGCTAGGATTTAGACACGAAGAGATACAACTTTCGTTTTTGAATCATCCCAAAATTCCTTGTAGATCAAAAGATATTGGCTTACGAAGTCAGACTAGCGGATCTGCAGATTCCCGACAGTGCGGCCGTGGAAGAATTATGCGGTCCGCGAAATTCCAAGCGCGGCCGCGAAATTTTGCTGAGGTCCGCGAAATTTAAAGAACCAGAACCATACCTAAGTTCCAGAAATGCCCGAACTCGCTAAAACTCACCCCGAAAAACACCCGAGGCCCCCGGGACCTCAACCAAACATACCAACCAATCCTAAAACACCATACGAACTTAGTCGAACCTTCGAATCACTCAAAACAACATAAAAACACCAAATTATCCTCGTATTCAAGCCTAAGAACTTCTAAACTTACGAATTCCACAACCGATGCCGAAACCTATCAAACCACGTCCGAAAGACCTCAAATTGTGCACACAAGTCACAAATGATACTATGAACCTACTCCACCTTTCGGAATTCAATTTTGATGCCGATATCAAATTTTCTACTGCCGACCGAAATCGCCAAATTTTCAACTTTCGCCAATTCAAGCCTAATTCCACTACAGACCTCCAAATCACATTTTGAATGCGCTCCTAAGTCCAAACTCACCTAACGAAGCTAATGGAACCATCAGAATTCCAATCCGAGGTCAAATGCTAAAAAGTCAAACTTGATCAACTCTCCCAATTTAAAGTTTCAACAATGAAATTCTTTCTTCTAATTTGATTCTGAAATACCTACAAAGTAAAACCGGCGATTCACATAAGTCAAAGTACATCATACAGAGCTACTCATGCCCTCAAACAACCGAGCGAAGTGCAAATGTTCAAAACGACCGGCCGGGTCATTACATCCCCCCCCACCTAAACATACGTTCGTCCTCGAACAAGCCTAGAGTTTTTCCAGAAGCCATCAAATCGCTGTGTAACTTTCCCATGCACATACCCGGGGGTGATCCCACATCACCCTATGCCATATAGGTCTGATAGCACAGTATAACTGAAAATCATTAATTTAACCTTAGCCCAAAAACCTTGGAAGTTAATTTCCAACCTTTAGAATTTATTTCAAGACACGAATCTTACATTTATACACTATATGAGTTTGAACAAGCTGTATCAAGCCATAACCGTAACCATAACCACGGATATAATCACCTAACATATTACACAACTCGCATGCTCGTAGCACCATTCTTGGTCACAGTATCTGCTCCAAAACCAACCAAGTACTAGTATTAAACCCCATATTGAACCAAACATCACCCCAAAAACTGCGTACACTGTTGATAATAAAATAAACACGCGAAATTTCATGACCATTTACCAGATCAACAAGTTACGGAGCTCTCTCGCCCCAACCAGAACCATAATCGCTTTTTGAGCCAGCTTTCAATATTATCCTTCCATCATACCGTAATCAAACCTGATAGTACCCATTCTAGGTCCAATGACCTTATATTACTAAACACAACTATTTACACAAACATGCCGCACCAATATAACTCAGAGCCACAACTCGTGCCATCCGTGCACCAATACGCAACAATTCAAATGTACTCAGTCATGGAAAATGACTCAAATGAGAGAACGGCCCTGCCAGATTAACAAGTACCACCACAACGAAATGCTGAAAATTCATCATACGCCGTAGAACCATCACCCGATCCTAACACAAGGTTCATACCTTAACATAACTCCGCTGCAATGCGTGACCCCATCCAACGCTGGTCCATAATATATACCTCGAGCCACCCCACTCAAAATCAATAACCACAGAGAGGCAAATGATAAAAATGCCATACAAAACCTGAAAGAACATAATCATTACACAATCGATCATGCAATACCCAAATACTCATCACGCTCAAATTCCGCTAAAAAGCTCAAATAGAACTGCACCATTTGTGCGCATAACCAATGAATCACAACTCTTCGTAGCATAAAGGAGTAACTCACAGATCATGTCAGAGCACGAATAAGTTCAACATCAACAAATGACACATCCCTCAACAATAGCAGTATGGAGTCAACTATTCTGGCTCGGTGTAGATTACACATCTTAATTGGGCCTACCTATGGACCCCCAAATCAACTTGGGTTACCCATAAATAGATACAAAACAATCCCTCCAAAAATTCATAATGACTGAATCATAACACATTCTATCATCTGGCTAGCTCCGGCCACAACTTCACAGTCCACAACCATGAAACAATCTGCTCCTGAGAACTCCCAATCTCCAAATCCATAGAACACGGGAATCACCATATTTGGTTCCATATCCACCGCCCGAATGCCCAACACCTCTCTCATACACGATCATCCCATGAGAAATACTTTAAAAGTTCTTTCGTGCCACTAGGAAACATTTGAATATCAGCAGTCTATCAATCATGTGAGTACCGCAATACTAATTTATACATCTGTAAATCAAAATACAATGTGCCTTCTAAGGTCTGCCCCCTTCTCATACAACACCAAGTAGTAATAGTATTCATCTAGTTATTTGAAACCGTCCATGTTGTCCAACATTCGCTACCTTCTCTTCAAGACTGTATTGCCACCTTGTATATGAAAATCTAGCTTTCGTACCACACATAACATCTATCTTGCCATCATGTGAAAAGCACAAGAATCTTATTATCAACTTTGAGTCACCAATAATTTACATACCCTTTTTCTTAGAAAGCTTTCTCTTGCTTCTTTCTAGGAGGAAATCACAATACACAACATGTTCTCCACACCGGTAGAAACCATCAAGAATACTTTGGAATCCATTTGCACATAATCAAGCCCTTAGAACTAAATTCCTCTAACTCGACCAAGCCTCACAGGTCGCCAAACCCAAGAATATTACCACCAAAATATCTGAAAAGTCTTACCACATCGTAATTACCCAAAGACTGATCCTATCATTACCATACTAGTCCAGTCTACTACCCAGTTATCCTATTTCTCCGAGTCCCTTCCGAATTTTCCTTCGAATTGATATTTCTCCTTGTTAAAACACCACGATCTTTAACCACAACTCACCCCACAGCCTAGCATAGAACCACAACACCCTGCGGCCCATAAGACATTGTATTCTTCTTAAGCACCTTCAAAATTACTACAATTGTAACCCTTACTCTGAGAATACCTTATGTGAATTTGAAATTGTTCTCCTTACCTTCCTTATACAAAAAATGTAGAATCCATAGTCATACAGGATTTTTGCAAGTCCAGGCACCGTCAAATGAAAATCCCAGATTTTATCCATACGCAACTCTAGAGACATCCTCAATTGCTTTATATGATTCTCAAACCCACTAGAATTTTCTCGGGAGTCACCCACTTTGCTCAAATCTAATTGCACTGCCCAAATGGGCCAAAAGACATGTGCCCCGTTAACACAACAACACTCAAAGAAGTAACTCTTCTTTAATACCACATATCAAATTCATACTTCGTGCGCCCTACATCATTCACCAATAACAACTCACTCATCCCACGATTTTCATATACTCATACGTGCAATATAATCCGTAACCAGGAATTTCCTTATTCGAGTCATCCTAGATCTCAACTTCTGCAAGTCATAACTAACCCAAAACTAAACCTTCAGATATAACCATGAAATTGAATTATCAATAGCAGGCTCCCCCACTTGGCTCAAAGCCGTAGATTAAAACATTCCATACCTCACAATACCCATACTTTATTCCTGCCATAATGCCACAGTCGGTTCAACGAAACTTCTTTTCCCCACTCATGCAACGCCAACCATAGAAATACCCCAATCATCCGCTAAGCTCGCATTTATTCTCTTGATCATCAAGTCAACCTTCTCAGCCAGATTTTCAAATCTCCACACATACGCCTCGTAGGAAGAAAATAAACTCTCTACTCACGTCATAAGGAATACACCTACATAGATTACTCCGCAGGGGATAACACACCTGCTTAACCTTAAATTAGCATCTTGTTATATCTTTTCACAGTCGCAATTACTATGCAATCACTTGTTCAATCTGATTCCAAACTCATTAACCAGACATGAGAATTTAATTTACCCCAAAATTTAACAATGTGAAAGATCCTTCAAAACATTCATACTCGAGACTGTATGCCACATCAAATCGAAAATCAAGCCCCCAATGACCTTTCCTTTACATTTCAAGGAAACACTTTTCGTCATATTCCAATCGTTTTAGCACATCCCGCAGTCATATCATACTCATCACCAAGCCATTCCACCGCTTATCGAGCCACAAATTCCATTGTAGGGTCATTACCGGACATATGAGTCCAAATGTACAAGTTATAACTGAAGCTACTGAGCTAAAGCTACGGTCCAACCATGGCCTTAAGTCATCCAGACTATCCCATCACCAAAACACAGAATAATCACCTCGAACATCGTTCATAGAATCACAAACCGGTGATGCACAGCTGATATTGAGCGCTCATATGCGCATACGAATACATGAAAGGAATTCAAAGAGTTATGTCTCAAGCTGAATCAATCTCGCACGATAAGGAAAGAAAGATGGGGGTATATATCCTAAATGCCATGTAGCCTCTCAAAGATAAGTATGGACGTCATCATACCGATCCGCAAGACTCTACTAGACACTCGCTCATGACTTGTAGAACCTATGAACCTAGAGCTCTGATACCACCTTGTCACGGCCCAAAATCCAACAAGTCGTGATGGTACCTAACCTAACCCATTAGGTAAGCCAATTAACAGCTGTCCAATTCCAATTATAATTATTAAAGCAATCTAAGTAAATAAAGGTCTTAATCTTATACAATCCCCAAGAACTGGTAGTACAAATCATGAGCTTCTAAGAATAGAGTATACAAAGCGAAAATGAAATAAATACATAGTCTGTTTGAATAGTACATAAACAGAGCTTTTATAAATCTAAGGCTACCATGAACAAGAGGCAGCTACAACAGAAACGCAGGTACATCTTCGAATCCTGCAACCATCGAGCACAGCAACAACAACAGCCAACATCTGCACGCAATGTGCAGAGGTGTAGTATCAGTACAACCGACCCCATGTACTGAGTAAGTAACAAACCTAGCCTTAGGTTGAAAGTAGTGACGAGCTTTTGCCAAGGTCAGGTCCGAAACCATTAGTCTACAACAGTTCATAACAATATAAAGCAAATAATACCAGAAGTAACTCAGAGATAAAATGCTCAGTCAAATCATGATTTCAAAAATAATAGTTCTTCCTTTCAAGTACATCAGTGAAAACCCAAATCGTTTGTCGAATTTGCCAAAAATATGAATAAGTTTGAAAACAATAATTTCTCCCAAAAATCTTTTCAATAATAAATGAAATGTTTCATTTTATTTTCATATACCCGTGTAAAACAAATGCATCACTATGCCCATCTATCAAAATATGTGAGAAATCATGAATGATGTGATGTAGTACAGCATGAGGAAAATGCATCTCTATGCTTGTATGTCATGTGTGCATGCCAATGCAATGCAACTCAGTGATAATATCATAAACAGCCCCTCGGGCATACCTCACAATCACTCGTATACAGCCCCTCGGGCTTACCTCACAATCACTCGTAAATAACCCGTCGGGCATACCTCACAATCACTCATGCCTCCCAGTCACTCATCACTCGGCACTCGCACTCAGTAGGTACCTGCGCTCACTGAGGTGTGTACAGACTCCGGAGGGGCTCCTACAGCCCAAGCGCTATAATCTGCACGAACAACTCACGTGCTATAATATCATATCAGAATCCGCACGGACTGTCCCGATCCATATAATAGTAATAATATATATAAAACCAATATGGCCGGCTGCGGCGTGCAGCCCGATCCCAAAATATCCTCACAATCAGGCCATCGGCCTCCCTCGGTCATCAATCTCTCCAGTCTCTCTCATGGGCTCACAATGTCATGAGAATAACCCAAAAATGATTATATGACGCATCAATAAATAATAACAGAGACTGAGATATGATATACAATGAAATGAATATGACTGAGTATGAATTTTCAATTTAAACAAATAATTCACAGCAATATGATCTCTATGGGTCTCAGTAATACTTGCACATAGCCTCAACATGATTTTTAATATGTTTTTCGACTCAATTTCTTTAACTCATAAAACCGCATGGAAAATGCCAAGATCATTTAACTATAAAATTTCACAGAAATAATTATGTCACAATTTCTATGGTCCACGCCCACACGCCCGTCACCTAGCATGTGCGTCACCTCCCAACAATTCACGAAATGCATATATTCAGGGTTCATACCCTCAGCTCCAAGATTAGAAGAGTTACTTACCTCAAACCGTGAAATTCTTATTCCTCTAAGCCTTTGCCTCGTGCATTG